>JBBMJZ010379791.1:0-16457 GCA_037833815.1 Zingiber zerumbet
ACATCGAAACCATGACCAAGACTCAAGCTTGGTCAACTAGGTCAACCTTGACCTGAAGGATATTGCACCAACAATGATTAGATTTCGTCATGCGTTTGATGTGATTAGATCTTACCATATGTATGATGTATCATGCTATGTCATGCATGTGATGTGTCATATCACCATTTATGCTATACATGCGACGTGTCATGTCATCATTTATGTCATGTGTATAATGCCATGTAGATAGAATTTTGCATGATGTAGATAAGACTTAAATTCCCTACTCAATATTAAAACCTACACCTTTTGCTAATATGGTAAGAACTAGAGTTTAAGTTCTTGTTTGAGTTGTTGGCCAAAGTCAAGCTCAACTTGAAATTAACATGTTCAAACCATAGAGATTTAATCTCATGATTAACGGGTTGGTTTTAAACTTGAAGCGTTGATTTGTTGTGTTAAAGTCATGATCAATGTGGATAGGGGTGAAGTTGGGTGATGCGCATTGATATATACTTGTTAATCTGTTAACAACCCGATGTTTATGCGAAGATCAATTATTTGCTAGCATAATGTGATAGTTGTATATAAGTGATATGCAATCGGCAAATATGTTATCTACCGCTATAGCTAAGAATGACTTGTTGGCCAAAGTCAAGGTTATTTTTATTTATGGTGGATATCAACCCACTTGGAGAAAACCTACCACCTAGCTTCACTCATCAGGATTCCATCTGCTTAGCTTTACTCACTGGGACTTTCCCATCAAGTGTCCAGTCAAGACTGACTTGCTTGGATTTTCATATTCTGCCAACCTTCCTGTTGGACTTCCCAGTCAAGTATCCGGTCAACCTTGATCCACTTGACTTTTATTCACATTAAACTGGTCAACCTTGATCAATCTCTCCGAATGGACGATTACTCTTGAATCTCCATACATTGTCAAAACAATATTCATATATTGTCAAACATCGAAACTAGCACATTACAACTCAAACTTGAGCTAATTCAAGCTTAGTTAATCTGGTCAACCCTGACCTAGGGGAATTGCACCAACAATATGCATATACCAAGATATGTAAGAAGCGAAAAAGTCAACTAGAGAGGAAGCTATGACCAAGCCGAGGGTGATCCCCCATCCGAACCCAAAGAAATTCAACACCGTACCGAATTACCCCATCACCACTATCTAATCCACCACCTAGCCAAACAAAATCAACAAAGATAGATAGAAGAGAAGAAAAGTGTAGATGTGCAGCGACACTCGTGGTCCACTTGCTGGAGGAGTTGTGGGCGGTGGAGGAGGAGTTGTCAGTGGCAGTGAAGGCAGTGAAATGGAAGTCGTCGAGGAGACGATCGACCCCCTTGTTGGAGCGGTAGAAGATAGAGGAGAAGTGGATGGAGAGAAGAGAAGGTGAGACCTTGGAGTGAGTGGAGGAGGAGGAGTTCATGTAGAAGAGGATCGCACGGTGACAGAGCCTGGAGAGGGTGCCGTGAGGGGCCAATGTCACGTGTAGGTGAGGAGAAGATCGATATTTTAGAGTGATCGGGATTTTAATTCCTAAACTTTGGGATGAATTTCAAATTTAGGGACGAATTTTAAATTTGTCACTTGAAGAGTTTATCTACAATTTAACGATGAATTTAAAATTTATTGTGAAATTTAGGGTAAAAAATTGATCATAAATTTTCTGATGAATTTGAAGTTGGTCATAAAGTTCATGGTTACTTTTTAACTTAAATTTAGTGATGAATTTTGAATTTGTCATAAATTTAATGACAAATTTAAAATTTATTGCCAATTTAACAATAAAGTCAAAATTTGTCGCCAATCTAACGATAAATTTAAAATTCATCATAAATTTAACAACAAATTTAAAATTTATCATAAAATAGAATCACTAAATTTGCAAAAAAACTAATTTATTGTAAATTTAAGGATAAATTAAAAATTCATCGTTAAATTTGCAACGAAAATTAAATCATCTGCAAATATAAATTTTGCAATGAAAATTAAATTCATCGTTAATTTATAATAAATTTTATGACAAAAAGTGTTGTTTCTAATTTTAGGATAAAAGTTTTTTTTACCGCTAATTTCATACTGATTAACGCGTAATTGTTTTTTATCGCTAATTTTATTATAGATTTGACTTCGAATGAGTTTGATTGAAACTCTCTTCGTCGAACAAAGTTTTGATCAAAACGACCTAGCGAATTTAAATTTCTAAAAAATGACCATATCATATATTTATGATGTCTAATTTAATATTGTAGTTTATTCCCTCCTTGGTTTGTGTTCGAATAAATAGTGCAATTTTATATGAATATTTCTCAATATTAAATATATTAAACCATAAAAGGTACCATCTATACCACAGCAAAGTATTTAAATTGTCATCCAGTTTATTTACATGTGAATCTTAGCTATGACAAATTTTATAAGAATTTTTTAAAAAGTGAATTTTATAAGATTTTTTTTTCTAGCGGATTATCCGTACTAGTTGGATTTATTAATTTTTCAAATACTTAAATTAATTTTTAATTAATATTTATTGAAATGCTAATATATTTTATGGTTCTTAAAAATAATATAAAGTTTGCAATAATAATGAGAGGCTATTTTTTTTAATACTAAATTTTGGTTTAAACTAATTCTTAAAAATTATAATAGAATGTATTTTTTATATTTTATTTTAAAAATGATAAATATCCATTTATGAGTTTTTACAGTGTCTACCGTCGGACTCGATCCACTAACTGAACCCGATACCCACCGACCGTCTCCTTCGTCCTTCACGGAGTCGAGATCCCGCGAAGTGCGATCTCAATCCCACCCGTCGCCGGCGAAGATCGAGGAGGCGTCGTACGGAGAGTCCGAGGAGGTGAACTTCGCCTCCGATCGGAGGTGCGTCGCCCTTCCGAAATGCTAGATTCTATTTTTAAGCATATTGTCTGTAGATTTATGGGCTCGCGTTTTTGATAGATCTAGGTTTTTTTTTTCTGCTTGTTGAGTGATTGGATCTAGGTTTCTTCTTCGAATCTACGGGTGTTTTTTGATGTTTATTATCGTGTTTTGTTATTCCACATCGATCAAGAATTTTTCTTCCTCAGCTTTGATCTCTCACGGGAAACACATAGTCACTTTCCTGATCCAATTTCGTTGAGAAAACTCCATCTGATTGTTTGATTGTTTTCGTTGCCAGAACTGCATTCGTGTTCATTCTTCTACGAGCTTGGTTAGTCAACGCGGTAGTATGCTTCTTGCTGCAAGATAGTTTGCAGAAAAAAAGAGAGGATGATTCTGGACGCTGCTTGCTTTTGAAGAGAAACGACAGTGAATTGACATGCTCCGTTAATGGCGATGTCGCAGAAGGGGTTCTCCTTCTTCAGAAGCCTTGGGTGGTTTGATGCTAAGAACAGTGATTTGCTCAGTAAACAGGAAGCTTCTCCATCTCTGAAAATCCAACTCGACAAAGAAATATATAGGCCAGGTGACACATTTATAGCTACGGTTGAAATATCTACCCCACAAATTTCAAACAGACATCCTGATGGACAGCATTGGACGAACCAAATTTCTTCATTTTTACTCGATAACTTTAGTTATGAAATCAAGGGTGTTGAGAAGCTGGATTCTCAGTGGTTTGCAACTCAAAAGCCGTTACCAGGAATAAAACAAAGGAGAGGTAAGTCCCTCTTGCTAATTTATACATAATCTTTATGCACTATGAGATGCTTGCTGCAATATACACTCAACTGCTTCTCCCTTTCAACTCACTGGATTTGGAGACAAAGTTTTTTTATTGTTCTTTGCTCTATGCACGGTAAGTAGATCATGATTAACCATGGAAACATTTCTTGATCACCAATCCACTTAAAAGTCTCCAACTCTTTGTAGATTTTCTTAATGAAGTTTTATTACCGTTGGAGATTGTTCTGAAAATTGATTGGGTGTTCCAAGGGGAAAAGTACTATTTTCCTGAGATTATTCTCGAAGACAGTTTATATTTAGCAGACATACAATAATTTTATTGATCTCAATGATTTCTGAAGTTTGTTGGCAGCCATTCTTTAGATGTTTTGGTACATAAATCAATATTTTGTCCTAAGTAGAGAACAAGTATGTTTTTTTTACTATTACGTGTGCTTCGTACATCTATGAAGAGTGATTATTTACTTAATGTTCGACCTACTGTTTTACAGGTGAACGTTTGTTTATTGATTGTACAGCACCATCAATTGTTTCAAAGGTGATGATACCTTCTGGGTGCAGCAAAACATGTAAGCAGTTCTATGCAGATTTTAAATTTTCTACATAGATGCAACTGAGGACAAATATGAATTATCGATACGTTGCTTCTATTGTTTGACCTGTATTAGTATGTCTGAGTCCTTGCCATTTTTGAGATACTTGAAATTGAAAGCAATATTATGTAGAATGGCTTTGTTCTTTCTTTTCTGGGTAATGCTTTTATGATCAATTTTATTTTCAGCTCTCCTATCCTGGGTGATATTTTAGTTGGAACAAAATTTTCCCATATATCTGCCTTCTCTTTCTAGATACTGCATAGTAGGAGATATAATAAACTAGTATCACTAGCCCACTCATGTCTGTGTGAGTTTATTTATGATGTGCTAGACTATGAACTGTGAGCACCTTCTGCAAGCTATCTCCAAATAAACGAGAACTAAAGACAAACATAATGAGAACTAGGAAAGCAAACAATTCATGTGTATAATACTTTATGAGATTGCTCTAGTTCTCAGAGCTCAATGATTCAATTTATAAAACATCAGGAAAATTTTCAAGCTGCATTGCAATTTGATATCCACAAGTTCCTCCACCTCTATGTGTTTCCACAGTTTTCAATCATATCTGGCACAAGTTGTCTGTTGCATTTACCTTGTCACTTTTTCCATGAAACTTATTTGCTGCATGCATCCATGCACCTTTGTCCATCAAAAGTTGCTACAATGGAAAAAACTGATTGATGAGGCTAACATTTCACTTAACAAAGAAATTAAGACGTACTACCAAGTCTAATTCTTTCGATGAACTTTTATAGTGAAAAATCATTTGACAAAAAGAATGACACTTAGTTCTCGCTCTTCCTCTCCCTCTCCCTCTCCCTCCCCCCATTCATTATATGCCAATCTATTTTTGGTAGTAGAGGAATTCTATATATTTCACTTGAATGATAAGAATCATAAGATATTTTCTTTCCTGTTGGATTGTTAAACAACTTATGCAGATATGGTACGTATTGAGCTGCCGCAGATTTTGCCACCATCTTACAGGGGTGTAAGCATTCGATATATCTATTATGTCAGAGTTGCTATTTCTGGAAGGTGGCTTGGATTCGAGAACAATGATCATAGTGTAGGGTTAACATATGATTCAATTCAAGTGGTTAGTTTCTAAATCTTGAACTTACTTGTATAGTGAAAATTTTCATTGGATGAATGCTTTTTATCTTGATATTTTTAATTAAATTATTATATGAAAAATGATTATTGCCATTCCACACTTATATTCTCTCCTATTTCATTATGACAATTGTATGTTTTGAACCTTTTAGTCTTGGATTGCTACACCTTTGATAAAAGCCACCTATCCTCAACTGATTCATTTGGTTGAGGCTATGATGCTTTTGCTTGAGGAACAGTATATATGGACTTGTTTTACATCCTGCTACTGTGCTGATTTTTTTTGCCCTTCCTAAATGTTTTTGCTTTCACATCATTAGTCCTTTATTTTATCTCCTTATCCTTAATTTTGCTCAATAGGGAGCCTTGGCGCAACGGTAAAGTTGTTGCTTTGTGACCAAAAGGTCACAGGTTCTAATCCTGGAAACAGCCTCTTGAGCTTCGTGCACCGGGCTTCCCTTTTTTTTTTATCCTTAATTTTGCTCAATAGCGTAGACTCCTATTCTGGTTCCATATTGAATAAAAAGTAAAAACTTACGCCTTACAACTCAGGTGCTCAAAACATAATCTTGCACTGAAAATTTTGTTGGAATGTGTTCTGACGATAAGCTTCAATGATCAATTCTTGACATATTCTTGCTTTGTAACTTTTTTTTTGTTAGTATTTGCTGTGGAAGTGAATCCCTTTCTGGGATACTCATTTTCATCTAGAAAAACTACATTATGGCAATTCTAAAAAAATCTATCTGGATTCTAGTTTCCTCTATGCTCCTTCATCTCCTCTTGTTTTCTGGTGCAATGAGTTAGCGTTGAAAGCAACTTTACCCATCATCTATCTATCCTATTGTCTTCTAAGATTGTCAGTCCAATTTGTGTCTTCGATTGCTAGTCTCATCATGTGGCACCATTCAAAGAGATTATAAGGAGCATGTTTGTTACGTTAATCCTAGTTTGTCTAGGAACTGCAATCAATTGAGACAACTGGAGATTAGGTGTCATTTTAAGCCAGCCAAACTTTTTGTTAACACAAAGGGTTATGTTCTCTCACAAGAGAATTATATCTTTGGCCTTAAGGTAGCAATTTGCGTCTTTAATGGAAAGGTGAAACTGAAAGGAAATCTTTATACTATTTTGTTCTGGTAAGAATGGTATTTTTTTAACACGTTTTAGTGCAACTAAAGCTAGAAGATTAATTTTCCAACTCTTCGATGTTAGCTTGTTTGTGTCTGGCTGCATGTGATGCCATTGGATCACCACCATGCTGTTAATAATGTTTAGATCATTCAACTATCTTCATATCTTGTTTATAGATAAAACTGCGCTTGCCACATTCAAGCACAAATCAGCAGACTGATTAATCTGGTTTTGCCTAATGATGTACATTTTGGGGCACATCAATTTTGCAGGAAGCTAAAGCTCCATTGCAGATGGTGATTTCACAGAAGAACAACAACTGTTTAACTCAAGAAGGTGACACACCATGACATTCTTCTTTATACTGGTTCATTCTAACTAGTGAGACGTTGTTACTGTTTTCTAGTTGCTATCCTTTTTTATTTGCACTTATCTTGCTCTGCAATTTACTAGAATACAAAATAATTTCCTTGTTTTTTTTTGTTGTGTTTGTTCAAAGATTATTTTAGGAGGCACAGGTCTTATGTTATCTTGCTCAACAGTTAACTAGAAAACAAAATAATTTTGCTATTTCCTCATTTTTGTTGTGTTTATTCAAGGATCAGTTTAAGAGTCACAAGTCTTATGTTCAGGTTTCTAATATATTCTGTGAAATGATTTTACTGCCTATGCATTCCTTGGTTTATACTTTTTTGGAAGAAAATGTTAAAAGCTCATGCACATGTATACTACCTAAGGCATTTACCATTCCCTTATATTATGAGTTTTCACTTGAAATTTGATCATTGGGAATATATTGTATTTTAGATCACTTAATTTATACTCTGACCAAACTTAGAAGCAAAAGTAACATGTGGATGACCCTAAGATCCAATCTCTGTGTACCAATTTGAAATGTTGAAACAGAAAACTTATTCATACACACACTTGTCATTATAGCAAGTCTACATGTATCTGTTGCTTTTTTTTTATGTCTCTTTCATTTAGCTCATGCAATAGACCTAGATTATAACAAGTGGTCGTGAGCATTTCGCGTGCATTCAGGATATTATGTTCTATAACTGTGCATGATATGACCTTAATAGGTTGGTTGGTTTTATATCCCATAAAACACATTTTGCATGTAATTCCAATTTTATTTGATTCTGTTAATGGCAGCAGCAGACAATGATCAAAATGATATTTGAATCTCAGGAGAACTACCAAATGCAGCTGATCAGTTGGATATATTTTGGAAAGAGAAAGATGCAGACGCTGAATGGGTATGCATTATTAGTCGTAAAAAGAGCGCATAGCTTTCTAACATATTGACTCTTTGCACTATTCTTGGCAAAAAAGAAAAAACAAAGTAAAAAGGTCTCAGTTTGTTATTTTGGAGATATAACCATCCCCTTTCTCTAACATCATGCTCTTAGTTAGAATGAAATATTGACTTTGTGCTGCCTTTTTAGGTTGGCAATTAAGTCTGCAACAAGCCACTCATAAAGATTCTAAATATTGTGTTTTTGGTAAAGTTTTTATCATGATATTTTTCTCTCCTTTGGTGGGAATTATTTGACAAAATTTTGTAGGATTTCCTTTTTCTTGAATCTTAAAAGAGGTGGTTCTCTGCAGAGTATTTTATTTATTTTGAAAAATTATATAAATCAACAGGGTCTTTCCCCTGGTTAAGCAAGAAGTGACCTTTTTCCAAAAAAATCATAGAATTTTAATAGATGGCTCAAATCTAACAATACTTTTTTGTGTTATTTGTCTTGCTCAAAGTCCTTGGGAAGATGGGTTTCAAATACACAGGTATCACAAAATTGAATAATTTTTGGTGTTTGTTCTTTAAAAACTCTATCCCTTTGCAGATTCGAGTCAATGAAAATATAGATGTGGTGGAAGAAGGGTATGATAGCTCAAAGGATGAAGTTTCTTCCATTTCCTCCTACAATCCCAACAGAGGAAACACTGATCTGCCTTATCGCACTTTGTCCTTGCAATCAACTGCATCAAGGCTGTCTAACAATGATTTTCATCAATTACAGTCTGAACGCACAGTTCCCTCCTATGTACCTCTTACGCAGCTTTCTGTGGCAGAGGTCATGGATGATTCTGGTGGAGGTATTCATATATCTTCAACAGTTGTCAGAGTTGTTTTCTCAGATACTTTACACTTTCTTGTTTATCTTTCATTTCTTCCTTTTTTTCCCTCATATGTAGGGAACAAAAATTATGCTGAGAATAGGCTAGCAGAATGGGAATTTTTGTCTGATTGGGGAAACTTTTGTTCTTCATGTAGCAAAAAAGCATTAATGAATTGCTAACATTTTTATGCTGTACAAGCTTGATTGCTTCGTATTTGAATCCTGTCCATATGCCTTGGGTGTATAGTTGCTGTCTACCATTAACCATCATTTTCCTTTCATATTAGTAGAGCATGATTTTTTAATTATACAAATTTTTGATGAAGATTATCATTCCAACAGGTGTTATTTCACCGCAAGATAAGCCAAATGACGCATTATACACTCCCTCTTCTAGTATGCAAAGAAGCTATCAAGATTTTGAGTTCCATAAAAATGATACAACATTACCTCATACACCTAAACCTGTTGAACCTTCATTGTGTAAGTTTTCCTAATTTTTTTCTTGAGTTTCAATTGATGGTAACTAATCTCCAACATCCATTTCATGCAGCAGAAGGCTTTGTTCATGGAAGGTCTTACAATATCAGAATTGATGACCGAATTTTGCTTAGATTTTCTCCAAAAAACACCAATTCAACGTATTACTTTGGTGACATGGTAGGTAAATTTTCAGTGGGTTCGATAGTTGATATTTCTAATGATTAAAAAAAATGTAATCTCTCAACAGATTGGTGGCACTCTTACTTTCTTCCATGGAGGAATTAGAAGTTGCCTTGAGGTCTGTATATTTTTTCCGTCAAGTTATCTTTTTCAGTAAGTGTCATGTCTAATCGATGAGCATTTCCAGGTTGCAATAACCTTGGAGATTGCAGAAACAATCAACCAACGTTTTGTTCATCCTTCAAGGAGGAGCTCACCTACAATTATAAAGGTATTTCTTCTAGGAGTAATTTTGGATTTGTAAATCATGCAATTGGTTGATTATTACCTGTCAATGATTGATTGTTCCAAGTTGCTTAAATGCCAGTCTTTCTGAATGGCTATGGTCATTCATGCTTATTAGAAAATTTTGTTTGCAACAAAACCAAGGATCTTTCTTTAGTATTTTTATACAAATTTCTGAAAAAAATTTAACCTCTTTCCTCTTATCTATTATAGTATTTAGCACTCTAAATCCTGTAGGCTTGCATAGAATTATTTGACTCGGTAAGATCCATGTAGCCAATCCAAAATAATTTTTTGTAGGATGAGATAATCAGATGAAATGCAAAGGGATTTTGTAGGATGGAAAATTTTGGCCACCTTTGATTTGTGCAAATTTTAGGTTGTAGTATTTTGAAAATAAAATAATGTCATTAAAAATTTAAAAGGAAAAATATTTATCATATCATTCACCTCTATTAATTCAAATGTGTCAAAAATAATAATTCTTTTTAATTTTTAATTTTTATTTTTTAAGAAAATTTTCCAACCAATCAATCAAGACCTTAGTTCAGTTGGTGGATTCCATTAGCTATGAGGAATACAATAATGCAATTGTATCAAAGAATTCTCCTCCTAAAAAAGTTAACATCTTTGTACGCCTATTAGAAACTTATTTTTACAGTTTGCTTACTGGCAAGTGATTGAGACTTCGAGGCCTTTTGCAGATCGTAGAGTTGCTTGATTACTGCATGTGATTGAAATTTAAAATTATTCTTATTTGCCATTCATCAAGGATAGGTGTAGACGTGTAGTTTTAATTACCCTTTTCAGGTACAATTGAATAATAGTCGAGTAATCTTGAATAAGAATCATATGCATTAGCTTTTGCACTAAATACTGTTTACTCATGCTAGATTCACACCATTCTGGTTGTTTGTTTGTTCTATCTGCTGGATGTATGAATTCAAACATGCAGATACTGAGTGAGCATCAGGAGGTAGTTGCTGATTTGGTTCAGACAAGCTTTCTCTTCTCAATTCCTATCGATGGGCCAATGTCCTTCTCGACACCAAAGGTATCCGTGCAGTGGTCACTTCGCTTTGAGTTTTTCACCACCCCCAAGGATTTGGATTTAACTAGGTAATGCCACAACATAACATTTATATTGTAATGTAGTCAGAACAATTGCAACCATAGCCTTCTACTACTTATTCGATTCCTTTCATTGTTTGCTGCTCAGTGTGTGCATATCAACGTAGATGCATATTAAAGTTTCCCATGAATAAAGTTAAAGCTTTCCATGTATAGTTTTGGATTCCTTTGTGGTTCGAAAATTTCAGGATTTTTTTTTCAACTTGTATTTGTTCTGTTCCAACAAATATAATATCCTCAGCTGACTAGACATTTTCTCTGACATTATAATGCTATACACAAAATCCATCCTGATTTCTTAGAATATAATTAATTTAACCGAATTGCAGGTATGAGCATCCTCTTCTCGTGGAGGAAAGAGAAAAAGGCGAATGGGTTATGCCTATAACAGTTCATGCACCTCCATTAAGGATTCAAACTGCACGGGAGAAGAATTTATCTCTTGGAAACCTATTTCATTCGTAAAGGTCAGCAAAGCTTAAAATATTCATATTAAGTTTAAACTTCGTAAACAAAAGTGCTTTTTTAATCATGTTCTAATATGATATGCCAGCATGCCTAGCTGGTAGCCAGTAGTTTTTTTTTTTTTTTTCCCATTTCCTGCCTTTACCTGCTTCCCTATCTGCTTTTCTGGGAAATTAAGATGGTGAAACTGAGTGAGTATGTAGGTGTTGAATTATAAATAAAATCCAATCTAATCTGAATTGATTCAGGTATTTAAAAAAGTTGAACCTCGAAATCCACAGCTATATGAAAAAAAAATCATTGGATTAGTGTGTTTTTTTTTTGCCTATTTCTAGACCTGAATATAATCTGTCTCAAAAAAATGATATTCCCTTTTTACTAATCTGTTTTGGGATGTCAAATCTTCCCTAGCGTAAATTACTCTGCTTCTGAATTAGTTTAATTGACTGTCGTGTTTGTTTTAGTTCAATATCTGAACTGGCCAGTTCAATCAGTTAAACTATAAGCCGGAAGCAAAATTGATCTACTTCCACTAAAAGAAAAGAATCACTTGACTCACTAAACAAGCTTAACCTAAGGACATCTTTCTTAATGCTCAATTGTATAAACAAGCTTGACCTAGTGTAAATTGTTCTGGTTCAGTTAAAAGAAAAGCATCTGATTGAACTTAATAAGCAAGCACCTAGCCTAGGTATATCCTTCTCGATGTCAATTAACAAAACAAGCTTAACCTAGTCTAAGGACTATTCTTTTGATTTGTTTGGTTCAGTAGAATAGCTATATTCTATTTCCTATGAATTCCAAATATAAAAACTCCATGGAGTTGTAATTCCTAATCATAAACAATAGCTATCCTTTACTACTAAATTTTAAGAATAATTATGCCTTTTCTATTTCTTTAAAAATCAGTTATTCTTACTCTATTCAACTCTCTAAAAGATAAGATATATAGTATGGACCAAAGCAAAGTGAGTTGATAGAATTAGGTAGTGTGATTATGTTAAACAAGCTAAGCGAGTCAAGCTAGATGGATTGGATCGACCAAATAGATTTGGTAGCAGACAAGTTAGTCATGTTAGTTGGACCCAATGTTCGAACCGTCAATTAGTACGAGCTAAATGAGTGGGATATATTATTCATATAATAATATTTTATTATTGTAAAGACTATTCTTTCTTTATTTATTATTTATATTATTCTTATAAATGAAACATAATAAGCACAGTAAGAATTCAAATGAAGTTTTTATTTTTTTCCCATAAACTTCGGAATATAAATTCTATTATATTCCTTATCAATTTACCATTCAGAATTACAGAACATGTATTATTTCCTTTGAACTCAAAACTATTTTCTTTTCATCCTTTTTTTTTTTTCAGGCAAAGCATTGAGGCGTGTGTTGATCCAACATTGGAACTTATCAAAATACCAATCTGGGTGAAAGAGAATCACACGGCAACATCTTATATTCATTCACTTCACCACTCATATATTATGCTGAATTCGGTGTTCTTATAATTTTTTTTTTCTTGTTATAAACAATTTCTTTTGCCACACATTTTTTCCCTGGTAATTCTAACACAAAATACTATAATGTTCTTTTCCATGTTTCCTTGGTATATTGCACATTTGTCGGTCGCATGTTGAATGTGTTATTATTTATTTTTTGAGCTTCTCTTTTTTTCTATTCTATTAAAATATTCCACTTATTTAAATAATTTCTCTTGTTGTCCTCTATTTTAGGCTCTGTTTATTTCCACTGAGATGCTAAAGGAAATTGGGACGGCAAAGGATAAAGGTAGTAGAGGTGGGGAAATGAGCCAATTTATCCATGAGTTAATTTATCCATGAGTAGGTATGTGAAAAATGCTTGTTTTGAAATTTATTATTAAAAAAAAGTTCCTATCAATCATTAGAAAATGCATTAATTAAGAAGAAGAAATGGTCAGAATGTTCATGCTTGAAATTTTCAATAATGAATTGTCTTTGCTTGATAATAATAGGTTAAACAATAACCCTATGAGTTTACATATTTTTCCTACTCAATTATTGGGCCTTCGTAAATTCATCATCATCAACACTTCCATAAAAAGGTAGATCCGCTACTTTAGCGGCCCTCCTAGTGCCGGCCCCACGGATATGGAGAGAGGTTCATGTAGGTACACAGGCCATAGGTGCATGGCGGGGTAAACTCCAGGTCGTCAGTTCCTGAGAATCGACCCCTGACCATTACGTCAGAGATACCATGTGCCCACTGTCTGTGCTACATCCTCGGGGTATCATCAACACTTCTATGATCTTACACATTGTAATATGTATCAAGTGAGAGTTAGGTTGTCTCAGGACAATGGTGTGATAGTAAGCAATGAGGTCGAATTTGATTTTCTAAGTAACGAGAGTTCGAGTCTTATCCAAGGCGATTCAAATTACTTGTGACGCTAGGTCGTGTATGTTAGGATTATAGGATCAAATGGCTATTTCCCTGGTTAATCAGATTGTAATACTTGAATTGAAAGGAAAAAAGTACATGTTACTCGATCAGTTCACCTTGTAATGAAACGCATCGTATCAAACCGCCACCCCACGAGATAATTCTAATCATTTATGATGTTGATATTTAATTCATATTTACAAATTAATTGACTTTTCTTCCATGTCATGTCCGCGTCAAGCTCTCCAATCTTGAACAAGCAATAAAGTTAAGTCAACTATGGCCACACCCTTAACATCCATCGTAACCCTAATTATAATGCAGTAAGAAGACCCAAACTCATGGCATTTGATGATAATTTTTTCCATTTTTATGAGAAAAACATTAATTACAAAACTTATAGATATAGTTTCAAAAATTAAACATTACACTGAACACAAGTTTACATGAAGGTCATAAATATGGTGCTGAGAAGAAATTCCCCCTTTTCTGTATTTGGTCATTAAAAAAATATGATAATTTCCTCAAAACTATCATAGAAACTTCATGTTGTGGCACTCTAACTTTTTGCACGCCAATTCCCAATCGCTCTTGCATTCCTTCTCGTCACAACACTCGCACTTGATCCCGAGTGATTCTAGCACCTTCACATGTCCTAAACACCATCAAATATCAAACACAGAAAAAAAAAATTGGAATATGTCCAATAATTCATTGACAAACCAACACAAAACATGAAAAGCACTATGATAAAATCACACATGCTGAACGCCCATCCACTCGCCATCATATGACCTTTGTTAAAAAAACTCAAAAGGTATATAGTTTTCTTACTCTCTTGCTTGTTGAAGGAGATTGGCTCTACTTCCATAGCATGCGATGAGAAAGAGAAGAATAGAAGAAAAACGAGCAAGAAGTGAAGCCTTTGGTTGACCATGGTGTGTTTGGAAGAAGCTACAAGTGTATTGGGCTATTTATGGATCAGTTTGATTAATTATTTAAATTTAAATTATAAGTTTCCGCTCAATTATTGATACTTTAGGGTATTAATATTAATATGAAAATTAATCTCCATTTATCTTTATTATATCAACAAGCAAAATTGGTTTATTAAAGTTGCTAAAGAAAAATAATATTAATTTCAAAATTGTCAATTCTTAATAAGTGAAATTATTTTTTTGACTTCAAATTAGTGACAAATTAATTTTAAATTATTAAGAATGAATAGTTTTATTGAAATCTTTGACTAGGTGAGTGTTTGTTTCCCAAATAATTGAGCTAAAAAAAATGAAATGACTTATTGACTTTCGTCTTTATGAAATTAATTGATGCTCCTCCCTATTAAATGACTTGCCTCACTTAATTGACTATTAAGATTATGTAAGAAATTAGAGGCTAATCTCCCTTTCAAAAGGATAAGTCTGAAATCTGAATCCGCTAGTTTTTTCGGGTCGGATCCGGTTAATTTCCTCCTCGCCCCTGGCTCGCTCGCTCGCCAACGGCCCGGTTCGGGTTCCAACCGATTTGAGCCGCGAGCGTGGATAGCTCGACTTATTTATAGCCCTTGACTCGCTTGCCCCCTTCACTGACTCGTCTCCGGCTTCTAGAGTTTTCCAGTCACCGCCGCCGACCTTCCGCTCCGATCTAAATGGCCGCTTCGTTCGTGAATCCTCGGATGTCTTCCCTCTTCTCCGGGGACCCCCCCTGCTCCAAGCCCCCCACGCGTCTGCTCCCGCTCAGCGTCCGGCCCGGGCGCCGCTACCAGGATCGTCGCCGAGCCCTCTCGGTCTCCTGCGTCAGCTCCGATCCGGATTATGAAAACGGATTCTGTGGAATTCGATCCCTTGTGGATAACGATCAGTTTGTCGGGTGGTTCCGCGAGGCCTGGCCTTACATCAGGGGGCACAGGGGAAGCACCTTCGTCGTCGTGATTTCTGGGGAAATCGTGGATAGCCCGTATTTGGATAGCATCCTCCAGGTAAGATTCGATTTCGAGCTTTTATGGTTTCAAAATGTTGTTGGTAGATACAATCGTACTGTGAATCGATTGATTTTGTTTTGATACACTTATTGGAATCAGATCTTTAAGAAGTCATGTTGAGGGATTTTTCGTTATGTCATTATCGTTGTTATTGTTACTTGAAGAATAATGAAGCCCGATAACATGCGTTTTCTTTTGTTGAGATGAATGGATAAACATAGTTCTTTGATCTAGAGTTTTCCGAAGTTTTTAGAATTGGTATTATAATTTTTTTATAAACTAATGATTACCGAAAGAACTAACAGCTGTGTGCTATTATGTGCCTAAAAGTTTGATTTCCTCAGCTCTGCGCTGTCTACATGGTTTATTTTTCTCCAAAGCATACATGCTGCACATTAATTGATCAACTAGTTTGTCATGAAATTGAATTTTTATGAATGTGGAAAATGAAGCACTGGCCAGCCTACCTACTGTAAAATATTGGAAATTATACTTCATATTAACTGAGCCTCCATTTTGTCATGAATTTGAATTTTATGAATGTGAAAAATGAAGCACCAGTAAGCCTACGCACTTCAAAATATTGGAAAGTATTGAGTCGATAGATGTTGGAAACATGCATTTGGGATCATTCTTTAATGAATGAGTTTATAATTACTACAGAATCTTGGAAAATGTGGAGTAGATAGATGTTGTAAACATGTATTTGGGGTCTTTCTTTAATGAATGAGTTAGTTGTTAATCATGAATAATATTTTTCAGAGAGTAATGACATATGACTCTTGTGGTAATTCTGTTTCTCCTCTAACTATGCACATTTAATTAT
>JBBMJZ010379799.1:0-16456 GCA_037833815.1 Zingiber zerumbet
TAAACAAATATATTTTGATATTTGATATTAAGGGGAAAAATTTTAGTTTTAGATCAAGGGTATTTTTGGAATAAGGGGATATTTTGATTGTTGAAAATAAGGTAATGGCTCATTGAAGGGGGGAGACATGGGAATGAGTCATTACCCAATTATAAGGATTCATTCCCTTATTTGTATTTCCATTTTTGTAATCCAAACATCAACAATGACAATCAATGATTGTTATTCTCATTCCCCACTTTTATTCCCCTAAACCAAACACCCCCTAAAATTTTTAATCTTAACACTATAATCTAAAAGGGAAGCATAAATCGTAGAGAGAAAATATTTTTAACTCAAACTTATTATAACCTAACTCTTAAATTTTAAATACATAATATAACTGTTAGCATATAAAATTTTAAATTTAAACACTTTGACTCATAAGGGAAGTCTGAACTCTAAATACATATAACTCAACTCTTAAATTTTAAAATTTTTAACTCTAAAATATAAAATTATTTGAATGCTTTAAGATGTGCTGTAGCTCAATTCATGGTTTAGGAAAATCCCTACGTCAAACTCTTATAGTCTTATGGTTAGAGTCTATCGGATTTCTGAACCCTCTGTGTGAGTTTGAACTCTACCAAAAGTTACTGATACACTGGCTTCATGCCTTCCAGTTACAATGCCACACATCCAGTCCGACAAACTTCTGCTACTATTGCTACTCGTGCAGTTATCTTTCACATCCCTCATTGCATCACAAAGACAACATCAACGAGTAAAATCTGCAGTGTTCCTCTCCCCACCTCTCACTCTCCGGCCTGGTTCTGTGGCCAGCAAACTATACTACAACGTCCCATTTCCAAGGGGCCACATCGCCCTCAAGAGTTTCAACGGCGAGGTGGTCGATGGAACTGGCACTCCTGTTCCCCTGCATGAGACTTACCTGCATCACTGGGTCATGGAACGATACTACGCCAGAAAGGGCAGCGTTGCCACTGAAATAAACTATTCAGACATTAACTCATCAGGCAATTCGAGCTATATATGGGCTAGGAATGCCGGAATTTGCACCGGCACTCTGAGGCAGCACTTCGGGCTTGGTTCGGAGACTCGTCGCACCGACACATGGGTCCCTGACCCCTATGGCATTGAGGTTGGCAACCCCAGCCAAATCCCAGATGGCTATGAGGAGAGATGGGTGCTGAACATTCACGCAATTGATACTCGGGGAGTCGTGGACCGGCTCGGGTGCACCGAGTGCAAATGCAGCCTCTACAATGTGACTAAGGATGAGCTTGGTGCCCCCCTGCCGGAGGACTATGTGGGGGGTCTGTATTGTTGTCATGACCAGACGCAATGCAGAGTAAGGGAAGGCTATGGTAATGTTACCAGGACTTTGCATCTCAGGTACACAGTCAAGTGGCTCGACTGGCTTGAGAGCCATCTCGTACCTGTCAAGATATACATTTTTGATGTTACAGATTCAGGTGAGCCAGTTGATCCGACAGAAGAGGATCCCTTCAAGTTAAGCTGCAAGGTATGCACCACTTCACCTTTGCTTTGATCTCTGGCATGTAAAGCTCAGGAATAGGAGCTATCTTACAGATAGAGTATCAAGTTGAGGCTTGCAGAGTGGATGCTAACACAAAGTGTGTGGATAGTAAAAAGGTGAAGTTGGTGATGGCAAAAGGTGGTGATATTGTGTATGGTGTTGCACACCAGCACACTGCAGGTGTAGGTTCTGCTCTCTATGGTCAGGTGAGAATTCATTCCTGTGTGTCTAAAATGTTACTGAGTGACTTTGCCTGCGTGATCATTCATTGTGCAATTGCCGAACAGGATGGACGAGTCTTGTGCACTTCTAATCCGAAGTATGGAGAGGGAGAAGATGCCGGCGACGAGGTCGGATACATCGTAGGGATGTCCGCCTGCTATCCAGAGCCAGGCTCTGTGAGAGTTGCAGATGGGGAAGTCTTGACATTGGAATCCAACTACAGCAGCAGCCAAGCTCATACCGGAGTCATGGGGCTTTTCTACATTTTGGTGGCTGAAGTTGCACCAGGTGGAGCTTCTTATGAGCAATCTCAAGTTTACGTGCATTCATTGATTGGTTCACTGCGCCTCCTGCTTTTAAAACTCTCTTTATTCCTGTGATTGATGCAGGAGAAATGGAGCCCCCAAAGCACACATTGTCTTTTGTGCTTGCAGGCGGTGTGTTGATGGCAGCAGCTGGAATCTATTATCTGTGGAAGAAACGCAAGAATGCAGCATATGAAACTTTGGCCATTGCTTAAAGAAATTGTTCATCGAAAAGAACTCTGAAAATACGTCTAAATGTGTATGGGTGTCTCTGTAATGTAAAAGTCTCAATAGCATAAGAGGTTCAATAGAATATCAATGTGTTTTAAGAAGTGACGTTGTGGTCAGACACTTTCAGTGTTTTCCAGTAATTTTATGTTTCTCTGGTGTTAATGTGTTGTTCTCTAAATGCTAAAAAGGTTCTGATTGGGATAGAACTTTTAGATGCTCTGCATATTTGAAGATGTTGGTAAGCACAGAGTTGCTTTAGTTCAAGAAATTTTGCCTAGTTGATAATCATAGCATCATAGAACAATTCTGAGATTTCTTTTCCAGTGATTTCTGTCATAGATAAGTATATTATTTACATAAGAAATTTGATTACCAATCTATTCAAAGGGAAGGAACAGTGGAATGCAAGTTTACACCAGGAATTAGTCTAACTTGATGTGGAATCTGCTCTCTAGTAGCATGCATGCTCAGCGAGCATTACTTTAAGACTTGTACAGCAAGCAATTCGTATACACTTTCAACACATGCAAAGCAATTTGTATGCACATTCAACACTCATGTGACAATCTGGGCAGAAATTTAAACAACAGATCCATGGTACCAAATCATTGCATTGTTAGGCATTTTAATATCCTACCTTTTGGTATCACGCAGGACAAGTCGTGTCCATCAACTGGGAGCTTTAGGAGCACAATATCATTTACTCTACACAGCATTATACTAATTGCTCACATCAGACTCCCCATAATAAAGGTTAGGAAGACCATGGTGTGGCAGGTTAGTATAAAGTAGTGACTATTAACTAAGCAATTCAACTATCAGGTTGCTCTGCTTTTACGGCTATGTTTACTGCAGGAGCTGGAGCAGCAGTTCCTGGAGAGACAGGACCACCATTTTGGAGACTCCTAGCAACAACAAAGTCGCTTACCACATCAAAGTTGAGTCTGCCATTGACCTTTCTTCCACTGCAGTAGGCATATTGTACATATAAGGAATCCATGCTGTCAATAGGGATGCCAAATGGTTAGGGCAAACAGTGATGGCAAAATACCAGTTTAAACGATTATTGATGGCTGACAGATCTTTTGAAGGGCTCTGGAAAGCATGTGTACTTTCGCCAACACATGCATAGTAACTCTTCGAACTCGGTGAGAGCAAGGCATCAATCTGGAAATATTGAACATTTGCGTTGAATGAGTTGGAGGAAAAGCAGTCACAAGCATTTAACTGTCTAACTGTAACACGAGTGTATGTTCAAAATCAGTGGAATAGAAAAAACAATTTCCTGAAGCACTTCATTTTTGCAAACAAGGCTAACCACTTCACTTAGCGTCCCCTTATTTTTTAATGAGTGATAAAAACTGGTAATTTCAGCTAGTTTCTAATAGAAACTCACTCTTATGTGAAGTTATGTGCAATCTCAATAATGTGCAACTAGTGTATAATTAGCTTCAACATCCTTTATTACAGGGAAGCTAACCACAAACAGTTAGGAAAAACAAGCCTTGATGATAATGAGGATGATCCTTATTCCAAGGAGAAAAAACTTAGCAGCCCATGCTTTTCTGGTGAAACTCTATTGGATCTTTAATGAACTGAAGATAATCTATGGGATTGGCTTAAGTCATCGAGAATCAATCTTGCTGCACGTCTGCAAAATATCAAATTATGCAAACCTTGAAATATTAAACTATTGAATATGCAATAAACCCTTCATTTTAGGCATTTTCGTTGTTTAAGGAATAATGCATCGTCATAATGAAGCTGTGTATTGTGGAATAACGAGTTTTTAATTTGGTAGTTTTAAAGTAGGCAGTTCAAACTTACAAGTTGATTTTTTTTAGAAAAAAAAAAGTCAAGAGAAAGTGCTAGCTTATATTATAAATTTGGCAATAAATTATTTAGAGAAAAGAGTATTTGTTTCCAAATTTGATTAAGTCCTTTTAGTTATAAGATTATTTCTCTATGTTCATTTGATTTATTTCCAAGTTTGTTTTAGTTAGGGTGCTTGAAAGAGATCCCAATCCCAAACGTTAAATTATCTTTAAATTTAATTTTGGCTTCCAACAATTGTTTCTTCTTGTGAGACACCAACTAAGGTGTGCAATTCCATAAGATTCACTAGTTGAGGCACACAAATTTGTCAACCTTCCTACTCATATTTTTTTTAGCTAGCACCAGGTATCCAGGCCGACTAATCCGGCTCATGTTGCATCAAGTGGTAATTGCTTATTCAATTCATTTGTAATTTTCTTTTGACCACTACTCATAATCCCCACTGCTCCTTCCAATGATGAGCAAATCACCACCATGCCCTTTTATTTACTCTGTAATATCCCTATAAAGTCAGACCCTGCACATATGGATGAAAGAAAGCACAAACACTCAAAGGTGCAAAGTCATGAATTGATTCTGCACCTTCCTTCAATTAGCTTTAAGGGAATAGTTATAATTAACTCTACTCAATAATCTTTTAACAAGTGTTTATAGAAGGAACCACAGAAACAAGAAACTTACTGAATATATTAAGTTAGTTGTTGTGCCCCATAGTCCTGAGAGGACTAGAGTTATGAATTGATTCTCCAACTTTCTTTAGTTAGATTAAATAGAATAATAATATTAACTCAAATTTAATTTCAAATCTCAATACGTGATCACTAAGGGAATCACAGAAACATGATAGTTGCCTGCAGTCGTGTTACTTTCTGCCACTAAATCCTCCTGCTAAGGAATAACATTAACTTGATGTGGCTGATAAGGCAAGCTGGTACAGTAAGCACTAAAGGAGTTAGAATTTGATTTTAGACAGCTGGAGCCCTATAAGAATGATTATAAAGATGGAATTTTGATATTTTTGAACACCTTAAAACTCATATGACAGACACTGTTATCCATTATTCAGAAAGATATAGAAGTCCGCCTACTCCACGTGTAAGCTCGGAGCTTGGTTAAGGAAGATGATTGATAGGGGTACGATATGAGATGAGCTAAGTTTATTCGACTTGGCTTGTCCAAGATGAAGTTGGCTCAACTAAGATGGTCCTGGAAGGTTTGGTGGAACATGTATTGAGAGGGACTAAGATGATTAAGTTGAAGCGCAGTACTAGTAGGTTTAAAGTGAATCGAGCTAGTGAAACGCAATAAGTTGTCATTGGGGAATCACCTCTATATGCAACTTCATCAGTTATTATAACCAACCAAGTTTTGCACTCCTTAGTCAAGATTGTGTTACAGACCTTAGAATCTTAGATCCTGCAATTCAAATAACTTAGACAATATAGATCCTGAATAGGATTTCAATTGTGCTAGGATCTTATGAACTTACAAAATCTGATGCTTGCTTTTCGTTCCTATGGAGAACCACAGTCCCAATAACCAAAATTAGATAGAATATATATATATATATATATAACATTGAGAATTCTATTGTATTTTTATATATATACCTACTATAATAATTGTATTTATGCTTTATAATATTGCACTGATAATGTCTAAAATTTTCATATTAATACTACAATTGAAAGTTAAGATATATGATAAATTATAAAAGTTAAAAATAGTTCTAAATATTTGAATAAAAAAGTTAGATCTTACGACCTTAAGCTCTGATGCTACACTCCATCTTCCTTGTTCCTAGGAAAGATCCCAATCCTGACAATCTTTCTTACAACTTGTACCTGGTACCCTTTCATAGGCTTCAAAGTGAGTGTCTAGAAAGACATTTGTTCTTTCACATTGAGTAAATCTGTCAACATTGATCATGCATCGTTAATCAGATTGAACCAAATATGTGTCATCACATTGCATATGCATCATCACTTCTAACTATTTCTGCTAGGTTAAAATATTTTAATCGCCACTTTTGTCCAATATTTTCATTTATTCTAAATTCAACAAAGTTTCCTTAGTCGTGCATTATGGCCTTAGTAATTTTCCAACAAGGTGACAACATGTGTCTTGTCCAGTCAAATTAATTAGTCAAAGTTAAGGTGGTTGATAGGTTAGCTCTACCTGAAGGAACATGAGTCTTGCCACAATTGCCCAGATTCACTCTAACACCCACTAAAGGTAACTTGGTATACCATTTCAAGGGATTAGAACCTTGATATGCTATGGTAACTGGTGGAGTCACACCTACAGGCAAAACCCTAACAACAACTTGTCACCTTCTCCTAGCCTGATTCACAATAGCCTACTTTTAGCTTTCTACACTCCAGTTTAATTTTTTTACCTTATTTAAGCTGGGGGTTGTTTCTAAGACCACCTCAATTGAGCCAATTTGGTCTTGAACTGAGCAAGGTCAACCTTGGATATATCTAATTCACCTCGGCCTAGCTCGGTGAGCCTCTGTTTATTACTCAACTCACCAACTTCAACCTAGCCAACCTCAACTCACCTGAGACCTCCTTTGGCCAGCTTCTTTGATTGAGGTCCAACATAAATGAGTAGGCACAATTCTATAACTATCATCAATAATCACAAGTACTATTAACGGATGAATTTTCCGTAATGGACGGTTGACCTAAAAACGCTGGACTAATGGACACTTCCTGATTTGCCCGGGTGACCGATGGAAAACTTCAGTGGAACTATGCCAATCAGGATTAGTGGGCATAAGCTGAACACCTAATATCAACTAAAATAAATAAATAAAAATAATAATAATAATAATAATAATCACAAGTACTTGTGACAAAATTGTCTACCTAAATAAAAGATGCTCTCTTCAAGTTGAATATCCAATTTTTAATCTTTGAAAGAAAAACTTCTATTATCTTTATGAATTCTTCATTCTCTACATGCATAGACTTTAATTCGGTTTCTCCATTGCTATTCCTACGATTATGCCTAAAATTAATGAAAGAGAACCTGTTGCGTGCAAAAAATAAGGTTCAAAACATGATGGAGACAAAATCCTCTAAACCATGTTCAACCATTAGACGTATATGCAAAAGGTGACAGTTAATAACAGAAAATTTACATAAGAATGAGAAGAGAACTGCACACCTTTGATGATCGCAGAGGGGAAACATAAACATTGTGGACAGCAGAAACTTTCTTTGGCGACATGTCTGGAATGTGTGGAAATGAGGACAACATAGGTGACCCTGAAATTTGGCCTGTTTTATGGGGAAATGTTACTCATGTTTTATATAGCATGAACCTACAATAAAATATATACAACTTACTATCAGAACTAATTTTCTCTTCAGTGGATTTCTTGCTTCTGCTACTCACACCGGTTGACCCCAGTTCAACCAACAAGGGCTTCACAGAAGGAACAAATACCTCATTGTAAAAGGTAATAATATCTACATGCTCCTGTCCTGTCTTCTGTTCCAAAACATGTCACAATGAAATCATAAAAGATGTATGACTAACTAGAACAGAGTAGAAATATATTACTCCGCTTCGGCTAGTTGATGGCCAGTGAATGAAAACACTTCGAAAGACTTGAGGTTTGCATTGTGGCTGCTTTCTGTAGTTGTAGATGATCTCTTTAAAGGTTAAACTGAGTTGAAAAATCTAATGAAAGAAAACATGCTTGAGGTGACTCACAAATGACAATAAATGGGAATTTCCAATCGTCAAAATAGGTACCTTAGCAACTCCATAGAAGCAACAAAGAATTAACTGATCAATATGTCGATTGAAAAATAGGACAGTACGATGAACAAGGATCTGCTGAATGAGAAAATAGACATGTTCTGAGATTTGCTGGGACAACTGAAGCCTTTCACTCAAACTTTTGATTCTGATGGCTGCCAGCTTTGTGATCTATGAAGCACAAAATGGCAAGGCAAAATTGGGAGGATAAACAAGTCACAACAGCTTCATTTCGTTGTGTGCATCAAATCATATATGCATCTATGTTAGTTGAAGGTTCATATATAACCTTACTAAAAAAGATGTTGATCCCCGCTTCAGCACAAGTTTCCCCTCCTCCAGTGGGACTTGGACGTGTTGGACTGAATGCAAAATTTTACAATTTTAGAGTAAGAAGTCACCAGGATTTGAATAGGAAATTAAAAACATATATCAGATCATCAACCTTGCAAAAGAAGACTGCAGAGGAGGTGCTTTAGATTTGGGACTGTTGAAGGAACGATCCTTGGATGGCGATGCTAGGAAATTGCGTTCTATAAGCACATTTCTGTATTCATTGCATGCTTTCTTGGGAGATCTGGGATCCCTGTTTTGGTCTATAACATGTGAAGAACATGAATTTAGTCCATTCTTCAAGAATGACACAAAAAATGTATAATCTTGAGATGGGAAAGCATTTTGCTAAATCACTAATTCAATCTTGAGGCTTGAGGCAGAACAGTTCCACTCATTTAATCTGATATGTTCACAAGAGAAAAGAACACTATGACAGCTGAAAAGGAAAGAAAAATTGACATTTGTCCAGAAATGGTTTCAGTGGCTTACAATACTTGTTGAGTTGCTGATACATATAGTCACCAATCAATCATGTATGAGTGATAAAAGCATAATGAACTGAGCAAACTTCAACATTGAAATTGACAGATGGAGAATTGCTAACATTGCCTAAATTAGATAACATCCAACTGTGACAAGTAGCACATATTGAGAGAATGATATGATTCCATCGCTAACAAAATAAACTTCATGACCCTATAAGGTACATACATTTGAATGTAAAATACAAGATCACCTAATGTAGTGTGACTTGAGTAGCCAAAAAATGTTTTAATTTGCAATGACAACTGCACAGTGCATATCCTCCAACAATGTGATTTCTATCATCTATGCATGTCTCAGATAACAACTTGAGATTTTGGATGAGCTTTACTTCATTTAAATGTTTAACCAAGTTCCAAAATAACCAACTTAATTTTATTTCCCAAATAAACCTAGTTTTCCACTATAGAAAAAGAAAATTAAAATTCTTCACATATTTAGACTACATACCAGTGGCATGCTCACACTTCTGAAAAGGTAACTGAAAGCCTCCAGCAGAAACATTACAATTCTCAGCAATAGTATCTAGAGAAGGCATTGGTTCAGCCAATAGTCCTAAACGATTTATTTCTGGAGAGAGAGATGGTCTTGCTACTACCAAAGAATTGTACATTGTGGAACCTTTTTCCCATGCCATGCTTTCTAATAGCCTCTCTTCTAAGGAATTTAAATGTCTTTTTAACTCCCGTGGAAGACTTTCTTCATGGCGGACAAAACTTTCAATTACCTTACTCAAATCAAAAGCTGCAATGCCAGTTTTCTCCAAAACAGCAGGAAACATCAAAGAAACAGTTTTATGCGCAGTCAAAACCAGTTCAGCTGAACAAGCAAGCATGCAACGGTGAAACCGTTCATTTGATAACAATGAAGTAAGATTACTTCCATGAAGGATATGTGACTCTGCTCTACACATTGCCTCCAAAACCCTGTAGTATAACTTAAGTGCCTCCAACTTTCTCTGCTCGGCCCATAAGCTATCCATCTGAGCAGCACTTTGCATACCTCCCGAAGTACACCTATCTCCAAAAGAAGAACATGGAAAAATTACTCCAAGAATAATGCTGGCCCGTTGTGTAATATCACTCGTTAAATCCTTGTCACATGTTGAAAGGAAATGTAGAAGCTCTGCTGAAGGTTTTGAAGGAAGAGGAGATATAATGTTTCGAAGCCACTTTGCCATAGTCATGGCAGAGCTAACTGGCGTAACAGGAGCCAACTTACTGCACCCAATAAGACTTCTGTTCAAGGGTGAACCAGGAGAACATGGAGGAGACATTGGGCCGGTAATGGACTTTGCTGGTGAAGCAAATATGTCATACTTTCTCTACAAGTGTTAACAGGGAAAAGATAAGAGGAAAGCCAATAATTAAAGCAGGACACAATTACCCAGCATACCTTTGTTCCACACATGTTAATGACACCTCCAGACAAACTTCCACTGCCAATTAGACTGTCCTCATCATTAACAAACATTCTCTCATCCAGTTCTCCTTTAAGGATTGCATCATTGTAATTTTTCTCAAAGATAAGTATATTTGACTGTAGTGATTTTTCCCCCAATAGTTCATCAAAATAGGTCAAACCAGCTACCAAAAAAAAGTAATATCATCTGAGTATTGGCAGCTATGCAAAGAAGTGAAAAATGTAGATTAAAGGCAGCATAAAACCTGTGTCAAAGTAAGCCAGGCATTCACTCTTTACATCTGAAGCTGCGGATGGTTTTTTCTTTAAGATATCCACTATCAAGTTATTTGTCATTTCCAATACTCTTCTCAATTCATCCTCCGAAGCATCATATTTGTCACATAGAGAGGCTAAAAGGTTGACACCTTTGTCAGATTTTTTAGCTGAAGTGGGAGACCATGGCAGCAATGAGAACAATTAGGATAGGAAATAGAATTGGAATATGAACTCCCAACACCAGAGATAAATAAAAAGTTCTAGAAAGTCTACCAAAAATTGGTGAATCTTGAATTCTAAACATCCTGGCATGGATGGGTACATGAAGAATAAGTATAGCCTAAAGAACCAGGAAAACAAACACATAAGGAGCTTTAGAGGTAAACCAAATATTTCCATATTCAAAGCACACCAAAATACGAGATAAAATGATGCTGCATGGGCTAACCAGTATTGAAACTAATCCATTAGTACACGTCACAAGATCCTTGAAGTGACCAAATGCATGCATACGAAGAGCTAAAAATAACAACCATCCAAATTGGTGGTAATCAGAAATGCATCCCTTTGAACCAGCAGAAATCGCTGAATCATGACCATTATTTGAATCAGTTTGTATGAACAACTCCTGGTATGCCCGTTTATAGTACCTGGTGAAGATCTTCTCAATTCCACCATGATAAAGGTACAAATAGTAATTATAAAATTTGAACATACGAATTATAGTTAGCAGGTGACTCTTGAATGTACCATTCTGATCCACATTTAGATTAAATTAACAAACATAAAACAAAGTTGTATGTATATCAGCATTAGAAAACATTGCAACTGGACTGATTAGTAAGTTTTAAAAAATATGAATGGCTAGAACTGGTGATCATATTTAAAAATCTAAATTTTCATGAACATCCAGTTATACATAAAAGGGAATCCGAAGGATATTCCTAAATGGAACTAGATCTGAGTTTGAACCTTAGCAACTAATGCATCATAGTAAGACAATTATCATGAAACAAAATATCATACCCAACATCTATATTTAAAGCTTGGGAGATAAGTAACATATTACAAAGAAAAAAAACAACCAAGTAAACTAATGGAAGTTCTAAAATTAATTGTGAAAATTTTAAAATAGCATACAACAATAAGAATAACTTGATGCATGCTCCACCTCTGTGGTTATGCATGTTATATGAGAAATTTCCAGAATGAATCTGGATCAAAATGTAACAAGACACATGAAGAACTTGAAGACACAGAGGTATCAAAAGAACTCAAACATCACTCATTTACTGCCTCCCCTTCAACAACATGAATCATTTATTTCCAACCAAACAATTTAACAAGAATTGAATAAGAAATTAGTACAAAGGTCAATCAGACTTGGCATATTGTTACATCATTAGCAGAGAAAAGAAGATATTACAAAATGAGTTATTAACTTGTCCTGACACTAAGCAAGGATTCTTGACATGACAACATAGATTGCATTGATGTTAAATTAGATAGGCTGATTGCTTACAACAAAATTTTGTGCCATTAAGAGAGAAACAAAGCTATACATTTATATTCCTAACACTCATCACAAATAGGTGAACACATGAGACTCATCAAGCCTAGACAGGATATGGCCTCCTCAAACCAAATGCATAAAAGGTCAGCCCGGTGCACGAAGCTCCTGCTGTGCGGGATCCCGGGGAAGGATCCATTGTACGCAGTCTTACCCTACTTTTTTACAAGAGACTATTTCCAGGATTCAAACCCGTGACCTTTTGGTCACAAAGCAATAACTTTACCATTGCACTAAGGCTCCCCTTCTCAAAGCAACAACCAAATGCATAGACAATAAAAATTATTAGGCAATATTCAAACACAAAACCTCATGTCTTTGTTATCACGCTAAAAGTTAATGACCACTTAGATCAAAAGCTTGAATTGTTAGGGAAAACAATCTATACAGTTATACTCTATCCCCAACTGATACTTAGCACATCGAACTTAAAGTCAATTGATGGAACTCGGCTTACTCAAACCCAAATGTGAATGGTCGGTGAGAATATTAAGCAAGTTCCAAAACAAGACATCTTCCTCCAATATCATGTTACATTTGATTAGTTGACCACAACAAAAGCTAGTGTTCGAAAATTAACAAATCTATACATTCACATCATCAGCAATACATATTAAAGGACAGGCTTAGGATTTATTTTTCCTTTTTGATCCTATTATTGTTTTTTGGGATTTAAGAAATAGTATTGAAGTGCTGTCCATTTTGCAGAATGACAATGATAACCAACTAAGAAGTTTACTGTCAATTGCAATGCAATATTGCTGAAAAAAATTAACCTCCAACATTTAAATTGATAACCAAATATCTGCAAGTTGGAAATATACCAGCAAATCGACTGAATACCTGCTAAGAAGACACAAGTGGACAATGTTTGCCTGTAGCTCTTTTACCTAGTAAAGATCAGAAAATAATCAGAATCACAAGACCTGTCTACATACAGGAAAATGAACATTGATCAGATGTTCAGCCACCAAAATTAAAGTACAAAACAGATTGTTATACCTCAAGCCTCTTCTCCCAATCTAAGCCATACAAACCACTTAAAATGTGACCTGCCTTCAGACAAAATTGTGGCATCTCTTTAAAGAAATCCACAACACTAAAAGTAGAAAAAAAAATCAGCCCCACAAGCAGAAATGCAAAAAATACAAATCAATTGAAGAAGACAAGAAGCACACTTCAGCTTAAATATTCTGAGTATCTGACAGAGGGTGATGCAATTTTCATCCTTATCTTGCTTAAATCTACCCTTGCTGAGCTTTGTCACACTGTACAGTACAAATGCAGACCAAAACCTCTCGATCTCCTCAGGCTAGAAAACAAAAAGAGCAAAAACATAAATTTTTATTAACCAGGCATATCAAACAGTGAGAGCCTAATGTGAGCCTAAATAATCAGTCACTACCGATCCACTTCCTATTGCTGACATATTTGCCAAGAGGATGTGTTTACTTTCCTTGAATAGAACTATTGCCTGCCTAACTATGCTCTCGTCAAGGGTCAGATTGCTCTGCATTATAAATCAGCAAATCATCATAATAAACAGGAAAATAATAATTCGAGTAGAGCAGAAAAAAAATATCACGACAATCTATCCGATTATAAAATTCAGGTAAACCTTCAGCAGATCAACAAATCGAGCTTCCATCGCACCACGGTCGTCCGCAAACGACGCAATCGACGGCTTCACGTCTTCCATACCAAAAGCGGCACTTGCCAAGTCAAATCTTTTCCCTCCGAAACCCTAACGCACCAACCATCCCATCATTCAAATTTGCCTAAGATAAGAGATCTAAAAACGGGGGAAGAGAAACCAAAAAGATGAGATACAAAACAGGTACCTTTTCTCCTCAACTCCCCAATCCAGGAACGAGAAGCCAACCGAGGTCGCAGGATCGCCGGATCAAGCCTGAAATGGAGCCAGCGGAGATTGATTAAGGCCAGGCGGACCTAGGGTTTTGAGAGAGAGGGCACGCAAAACCCTGCTCTTTCTCTCTCCTCTCCGCCCCTTTCCTTTCCCCCTGTTTCTCTCGTCGCCTTTTATGTCGACGATAGAGTCTCCCACACCATTTTCGCGCGGGAAAACGCGGATGACATGTGATGTGAAAGATGCCATGCCCGACCATTCACCCATCAATCCTCCAATGGCCACCCAGACACGTGTGCCGCAATCAAAGTAACTTTTTTTTGGTTATATTTAGCGCCAGAATTCTATCCTCTTACGGAACGACACCGCTGGGCCCCGCAAGTATGTCAGCAAAGGCCGGCCTATTCTATGGCGCGGCTGACGGTGACACGGGTTTTTACCCTTTTCTTCATTTGTTCGTCCAAGTGGGGTCCGCTGTTCTGCTCCTCGGCAGACTGGACCCGACAGTGGGGCCCATAAGGGCGCCTGCATGAGCTGGTTGGAAGTGCGCGAAGACGCCCAAGCAGACAGCAGGGTCCCACCCCGAGGCATATCTTCAGATAAGAACGTGCATGTAAAATTGTCAGAAACGGAAAAGAGTTTTAGAATGGTTAGGGTGCGTTTTGGTACGCATATTTTTTTTTTAATTTTATGTAAAACGTATGTTTTTTAGAAAATTAAAAATAATTTTTATCACTCTCTGTTTTTATAAAAAAAAATTATCTATTTTTTTTATAGAAAACATATAAAAAATATATATAAACTAAACATCATTTTATGAGAAGCTCGTATTTTTCAAAAAATAAAAATAAAAAATACGCGTATCAAATACACCCTAAATCTTTAGGTCGTCCACAACATGTTTTATAAAGGTTTGTAAAAATAAAAAATTAAAAATATATTAGAACACTGTCAATACTGGGATTGAGAATTTTTATTTAAGAGTAATAGTGGCAGTAAAACAGGTAATTATATGTATCTTATGTGTCACTCACTGTTTTATAATAAAATTAGTTTACAACTGACTAATAAATAATTAGAGGGTGAGAGAATTTTTTTTAGTACGTGTTTATCCGAAATTGACTCATTATAATAAAGTTGTCAGAGTCATAATGAAAAGTAAAATGTATGTTTTTAAGAATTAATCATAGAGGTAAGTAATTAATTAAGTTTGAAGTTTACGGAGAAATTTATTTGATTGCGGATCTTCCTAATTTATTTTTTATGTATTAATTTAAATACATTAATTTAAAATAAAAAATCAATGTTTGAAAAGTCTTCTAAAGTGAGTTATTAATATTTTCGGAACCGCACGCGGGCACGTTTAATATCTGAATCACACACTATATTTATTAAATTATGTATTTTCAAAAAAAAAAACTTTACACATACTTATTCGACTCATCCGATCCATTCAAATACATTCAGAATTTTAAAAAGTAATTATATTTTATAAAATTTTAAAATTATTATTTATCTCTATAAAAAAATTAAAATTTTTAAAACATCATACCGGACTAAATAGGATGTAAAATCATGATTATCATGATTCAAGAGCATGATGATATTCAGGGGAGAATCTCAAGAATATAAAACCATGATTTAGATTAAATTTAACAAGAGTCTATATTCACTTATAGTTAGTTATCTAGCATCCAGATTCAAAAATTTTTAACATGATCGCAAGAGTCTTATAGTGGTAAAAGACGAATACATTTGTCCCCAATACCCCCACCAACTTGTCCCAGGGATCATCGTAAGAGTCTTAGAACTATATATGTATTGTTATTGAATAAATTTAAATCTATAAGTAATTTTGTAATAAAATTATATAAGCTTGAATATTTTTTAAAATACTCACAACAAGCTAAATAAGATATGGAATAAAGGTTAAAAGGTGTGGTTACACTCAAAAAGAGTCCTAAAAATATTTTGGTCTTTAATTGAATTAAATCTGATAGGTTAAAGGTTATGAATGACTCATTAGCGAGTTTTGACATTAAACAAATCTGAATCAAATTTAAATAAGAACCAATACATTCTAAAAAGTCTTATGAATATATTCATACCCTTCAACCTTTGTTTCACATATTAGATAGGTGATTATGAGTTTCTAAAATCTATACTTTGGGTAAAATCTATACTTTAGGTGATGCTCCCCCTTAGGGCGCGTTTGGTTCGGGGTTATTAGTGACAACCTTGGTTATCTATCCAAGGTTATCAACAAAACCTTTATTTGGTTTAGGTAATCAACGATTCCCAAGTCATTATGCATGCCTGACACGTCAGTAATTTGGGCATCCAACCCGGAATCGGAAAACCTTAGAAAAACGAGGTTTTTCTTGATTCCGGGATTAACGATTTTTTTAGACAAAATTAGCCCCTAATTTTTACCCATTATGACAAAAATAACCCTACAAGTTTACCAAATATCAATCTGCCACAAGCGAAAACCTCCCGTTCGCGTGTTCTGACTCACAGAAACCTAGCGCAGCGATCCTCTTGCGGCGATC
>JBBMJZ010379807.1:0-16455 GCA_037833815.1 Zingiber zerumbet
GATCGAGCTCAATGGCGTAAAAGGATTCATACAGCCGACCCCACCTAGTGGGAAAAGGCTTGGTTGTTGTTGTTGTAGGTCTCCAAATTCTAAACCCTTCAAAAGCTCTGTGAAAGCCTATCGACAGTCCTAGCATTTATAGAGCTCGATCACGATCACGTGGACAGTCCTTATTTTACATTATATTTCCTTTTGAAAATTCAATGACTTTGCAAAATGCATACAAGTGATTCCTCTAGCATCCGAAGGTACAGTGTCCAGTAACTGTGTTGGCCAAATATTTCTTTAAAACTTATAAGGAAACCTTCTTGGAGACACTAGCAAGAATCGATAGGCAAGTTGCTGCTTTAGCATTAGAATTTGGCAACAAAGAGTTGATGTTGACTTTTAAAAAATTAGTTATTACAACAAAAGACTTATAACTAGAGTTGAAAGAAGGTTTTTGTCACCTATATACTTGAAAGTGCATCCATGAAAGGACATGCTTGGAATTTGTGACTGAAGTTTTAACACTACAAGTATGCAACTCATAATTGAAGTGGCTTTGCATGGTTGTTAAGTTTCATCTAAGTTACTCTAGTATTCAGATATCGTATTATTTATTGTAAGTGTGGCCTAAACAATGCTTTAAAAGCATTCCTTCTAGTAGACACTGAGCACACAAGTTCACTACCTTATCATTAAAACATGCCAATGAAGACTTAAGGGCCGCCATTTAAAATACCATCTATTGCTATCATAAACTTAAATTCAATGAGTATATCCCATCATTCTTGGACTTGAAAGTGCCTCCATGAATAATACCTTTTTGTTAGTCATAATGATGGCTAGAGGCCCTTTATTTATAATACATATGTATAGCAGTAACGTTGGTGGCATTTACGCTGACCCATTGAAATTGAAATGAATCATAAGAATGTTGAGCAAAGATGTGCACTGTGCAATTTTGTAATAATTCCACAAAGCTGGTGTGCTATCTAGTGGTGGTCATTATTTGGCTTATTAGTTTAGTGAAGAAAACTAAAACAAACTGAAATTCTTTGGTTAAAAAAATCCAAATCAAAATTGAACCTAAATCATTTTAATTTAGCTTGAACCAAACGAAATTTTTTGGTTTAGATTTGCTTGGCTTAGTTTGAAACCATTAATTAAAAATTAAAAATTAATGTAAAAACTAGTTTCTAAACAATAATTCTATTAAAATTAAATATTAAAAGATTATATTTTAAGGTTAGTGTTGATTTGGGAATAAATAAGGCCAAGAAATCATAATAATTAACATACTAATTTGGCTATAAATACACCTATACATATATAAAAATTTAATGGTTCTGTTCGGATTTGATGGTTTTTATAAGTTTTACTTGAATCCTAACCAAAATCGATAAATTTACCTAGTATCCAAACTGAAACCAAATCGGAAAACTAATCTTTTCAATTTGGACCTAGTATCCAAACCTAAACCAAATTGATAAACTATACTTTTCAAATTGGATTTAGTATGCACACTGAAACCAAATTGATATTCTAAACTTTTCGATTTGGATCAGTTTATTTGTATTTGGTTAATCAGACTGTGACTGAAATTTTAACACTACAGGTAGGCAACTCACATTTGAAGTGGCTTTGCATGGTTGTTAAGTTCCATCTAAGTTACTCTAGTATTTAGATACCATACAATTTATTTTAATAATCTCCTCTCACAAATGGAGTTAGTTGAAGGAAAGAAATACTAAACAACAACAACAACCAAACTTTATCCCACTATGTGGGACCGGCTACATGGATTCTTTTACGCCATTAAGCTCTATCTCCTACTATATTATCATCTATATTTAAATAAATTTTATCTTATTTTATTGTTGTTAACCAAGTCTTTTTTGATCTTCCTTATTTATATGTGTATTTATCATAGTTTCACATCGCCTAACTGGAGCATTTATTGATCGTCTAAGTAAATGCTCGTATCATCTTAAACGTGTTTCTTAGAGTTTTCCCTCAATAGATGCAACTCTGACTTTCTCTCTAATGCTCTCATATCTTATTCTATCCATCCTCAAATGTCCACACATCCTCTTTAACATTCTCATATATGTAACTCTCATCTTTTGCTCATATGCTCGAGTCATAACCTAACATTCAGCTCTATATAACATAGCAGATCTAATTGCGGTTTTGTAAAACTTTCCTTTAAATTTTAGAGGTACTTTACGGTCACGTAAAACATCCGACGCTCTCCTCCATTTCAATCATCCCGCTTGTATTCTATATAATATATCTCTCTCAATTCCTCCATCGTTTTGCAAAAATGATCCTAAATATTTAAAACTTTCGGTTTTGGGAAACTTGTTATCTCCTATCTTAACAATTATCTCATTACGTCTAATATTACTAAACTTAAATTCCATATATTTTGTCTTTATTTTACTAAGGCTAAAATCGTTCCTTTCTAATGTTTCCCGCTAAGATTCTAATTCAGCATTTACTCTTTCATGTGTTTCATCTACCTAAATAATAATCATCTGCAAACAAGTACTGTATCTTGAATGTGTGTAGTGAGTTCGTCCATAATTAGTGTAAAAAAATAGGGACATAGAGCTGACCCTCGATGGAAATGCTTCGGTTACTCAGCGTGAAGTCCTTAGGTCGTTATTAGTTTAATAAAGATAAGCAATATTTTTTTAGCTGCAAATGGGGGAAAAATATAAGAGCCAACAACATGTAAATAGAGAAGCAATATTGTCAATCATTTGTTTGGATTGGTTTACAATTTTTTTTCCTTTGCTCTTGTAACTTCTATATGTTATCAAATTTCTTTATTCTATAGGCTTCTGATCAAATCTCAGATTCTTCTTTTTTTCCTATTCATAAGTTACATTTGAAACACTGCTGAGGATATGGGTAAAGAAGTCATTTCGGTATATGTAGAATTAACAAATACTAGATATAGTTTTCTTACCTCTTAATGTCTTTTAACACAAACTGGATGCATGAAGATCTGCAACTATGCATATGCAAAGTTTGTGAAATCCAAGAACTTTAGAACCAATTCTTTGACGTGGTTTGCTATTTTGTTCAATGTAAAATTTAGAGCTGAAGCAAGTGCTCTTTGCATTAGTAATCCAGTACCCTTGTACTTTTCTCTGATATATTGCAACCATGTGAGCTAACTAAGAACCCTTTTTGCGCACTTATATTGACATGACTTCCCTTTTTTTGTTTGTTAGTTTCAAAAGAATGCTATTGGAAAACAAATACCTCCCTTTAAAAAATTTGGGCAAACTGAGGAAATGGTCAATAATTCTGTCCATTAGTGTAATTATGCATCATTTTTTTTTTTACAACTTATAATCAGAGTACAATGCCTTTGTTTTATTTTCTTTAACTTTTTTGACAGGCTGACCAGATGGAGAGACACTGGTTAAGGTCGGAACAAGATGATAGTAAGGTTAGCTTCTCTCATTAGTCATTACTACTTGTTCTTTTCTCTAATCTTCTTAAAGATTATTTTTGTAGCTTAGGTCTCCAAATCTTTTGGAAAGCTTCATGAAAAATGTTGGGTCAATGATCCTAGCATTTGAAGAGCTTCAATCACAATGGCAATTTGCATAATTTTTTAACATTCATACAAGCGATTCCTCTAGCATCAGATAGTACAATTCATAGTCATCATATGAGCCAAACAATGCTTCAAAAGCATTCTTGCTTGTAGACACCAGATAGGCAAGTTCGTTATCTTATCCTTAAAACATGCCCAGCTTTTGAAAAATCACCTATTATTAGCATAGACTTGAATTCAAAGAGTATATCTTGTCACTCTTGGACTTGCAAGTTGTTGTGCTTAAAGGATGTCCGCATATCTCCTGGCATGATATTGTCCACTTTGGGCCTAGATCCTCATGACTTTGCTCTTGGGCTCTTCCCAAAAGGCCTCATGCCAATGGAGATATCTTACATCCTTTTAAACCCATGATCTTTTCCAAATCTTTCCAATGTGAGACTTTGATTGAATTCCAACAATCCTCCCCTCAAACGAAGGACCATAATTTCTCTTATGGTCCGAGCCTCTCCGCGAGTATCCAGTCACCCTGACCTACTTTAGGCCTCCCTGTACGCATCCGCATCCAGTCACTCTTGACCTGCTTCGCGCCTCCCCGCAAGCATCCGGTCACCCTGACTTGCTTCGGGCCTCTCGACGAATATTTGGTCACTCATGACCTATTCGCTTCTCCGCAAGTATCCGGTCACCACGACCTATTCGCCTCCCTGCAAGTGTCGGGTCACCCTGACTTGATTCAGGGTCTTTCCCACAAGCATCCGGTCACCTTGACTTGCTCTGAGCCTATCTCAACTTCGTTCAAGGTCACCCCACATGGCATCTGGTCTGGATCATGGCTCTGATACCATTTGTTGTGCCCAAAAGGATGTCCACATATCTCCACAATGGCATGATATTGTCCCGGCTTTGCTCTTGGGCTCTCACTAAAAGGTCTCATGCCAATGAAGATATCCTACATTCTTTTAAACCCATGATCTTTTCCAAATTTTTCTAATGTGAGACTTTGATTGAATCTCAACAATATTCCCCTCAAACGAAGGACCATGAAGTTTGGGCCTCTCCGTGAGTATCCGGGCACTCTAACCTCCTCTGGGTCTCTCCGCAAACATCTGGTCACTCTGACCTGCTTCGGGCCTACCTCCAACTTCGTTCAAGGTCATCCCACATGACATCTGGTCTGGGTCATGACTCTGATACCATTGGTTGTGCCTAAAGGATGTCCACATATCTCCACAATGACATGATATTGTCCACTTCGAGCTTAAACCCTCAAGGCCTCATGCCAATGGAGATATCCTACATCCTTTTAAACCTATGATCTTTCCTAAATCTTTCCAATGTAGGACTTTGATTGAATCTCAACAATATTGTTGTGTTCAAAGGATGTCCACATATCTCCACAATGGCATGATATTGTCCACTTTGGGCCTAGGCCCTCATGATTTTGCTCTTGGGCTTTCTCAAAAGGCCTCATGCCAATGAAGATATCCTACATCCTTTTAAACTCATAACCTTTCCCAAATCTTTCCAATGTGGGACTTTGATTGAATCCCAACACAAGTGCTTGCATGAAATAGTGACTTTTTCTCAATAGCTAGAGATCTAGTTATAATGATGGCTAAGACACTTGACCAATTGAATTGAATCGAATAAGAATGTTGGACAGGCATGCGAAGCATTCTTGTAATTATTCTACTTTCTTGTGTGCTAACTAGTGGTGAACATGAATTGATTTATTAGTTTAGCGAATAAAGCTGAAACCATAACAAAATTCTTCGGTTTATAAAAAACCAAATCTAACTGAAACCATTTTAATTTAGCTGGAATCAAATAAAAATTTTTGGTTTAGTTTTGCTATGGCATAGTTTGAAAGCATTAATTAAAAAATACAAATAAATTAAAAATCAATGTAAAAGCTAGTTTCTAAACAATAATTCTATTAAAATTAATATTAAAAAACAATATTTTAAGTTAGTGTTGATTAGGAAATAAATAATGCCATGAACTCATAATATTGAACACACTAAATACTTATAATTAGTATTTACTTACACATACATATTATAAAAAACTTGCTGGTTTTAATGGTTCTGTTCAGTTTTAATAGTTTTTGTAAGTTCTAACTGAATCTTATCCAAAATCAATAACTTTACCTACTAACCAAAATGAAACCAAATTGATACACTAAACTTTCCTATTTGGATCACTTTAGTTCAATTTGATTAGGATTTATGATTGAACTTCTAATGCTTCAAGTATGCAACTCATAATTGAAGTGGCTTTGCTCTGTCATTAAGTTCCACCTAGGTTTCTCTTGTATTCAGATATCATACTATGTATTTAAACAATCTCTTTGTATAAATAGTACAAATAGTTAGTTGAAGGAAAAAAGTACTAGATGCATAAAATTATTTGTTTTAGCTAAGCAAATGGGGAAATATCAGAGCTAAGAATATGTAAATAAAGAAGCAATAATTTCAATCATTTGTTTGGTTTCCAAAAGTTTTTTTTCTTTGCTATTGTACCTTTTATACGTTATCAAATTTATTTATTTTATAGGCTTCTGATCAAATCTCAGTTTTCCCTTTTTTTCATATTTATAATTTGTGTTTGGAATGCTGCTGCGGAAGTGGGAAACAAGTTATTTCGGGAAATGTTGAATTAATAGGAATACAAGATATAGTTTTCTTACTTTTTAATTTGCATTATGTATGATTACACAAGCTGCATGAAGTTTTGCAGCTATGCATATGCAGAGTTTTTGAAGTTCAAGAGCTTTAGATTATGCAATTAAAATTTAGTACAGACTAGTTTCCAGATTACCAACTCTTTTGGGGTTCTTTGACATTTTATTCAATGTAAAATTTAGAGGTGATGTAAGTGCTTTTTGCATTAGCAATCCAGTAACCTCATACTTTTCTCTGATATATTGCAAGCATGCGAGCTTTAGGATCACATCTATTTTCTAATTAAAAACTCTCTTCTGCACTTATACTGACATGGTTTTGATTTTTTGCTTGTTAGTTTCAAAATAATGCTGTTGGAAAGCAAATACCTCCCTTTAAAAAGTTTGTGCAAAGTGAGAAAAAGGTCAATAATTCTTTACATGAATGCAGTTATGTATTATCTTTTTTCTATCAACTTATAGTCAGATTATAATGCCTTGTTTTATTTTCTTCTTGATATTCTGTTGATAGGCTGATGAGGTTGAGAAAAACTGTTCAGCGTCAGGAAAAGAAGATAGCAAGGTCCTCGTTGCCACTTGTTCTTTTCGCCGATCGTCTTAAATATTACTTTTGTAGATTAGGGCTCCAAATCCTTCCTAAAGCTTCATGAAAAATCTTGTTAATGGTCCAAACATTTGAGGAACTTTAATCGTAGTGACAACTTGCATAATTTTACAAAATGTATACAAGCGGATCCTCTAGCATAGATAGTACAATTTTATAGTCACTGTGTGGGCCAAACAATGCTTCAAAATTATTCCAGCTTGTAGACATCAGATATGCAAGTTCGTTGCCTTCCATTAAAACATGCCCACAATGACCTAATGGTCATCTTTTAAAAAGTCATCTATTATTAGCGTAAGCTTGAATTCAAAGAGTATATCTTATCACACTTGGACTTGTAAGTGCCTCCATGAAATAGTGCCTTTTTGTTGGTGAGAATGATGTCTATGTACAACAGTAACATCAGTGGCTTTGACACTTGACCCATTGAGATGAATCATAAGAATGTTGGGCAGAGATGTGAAGCTTACATTCTTGTAATTATTCCACAAAGTTTGTGTGCTAACTTAGTTGGTGGAAAGGATTTGGTTTATTAGTTCAGTGAGAAAAGTAAAATCAAACCAAAATTCTTTGGTTTAGAAAAATCCAAATCATAATCGAAATGAAACCATTTTAATTGGCTTGAACTAAATGTTTTCTGTTGCATAGTTTGAAACCATTAATTAAAAAAAATAAAAAACAATGTAAAAGCTAGTTTCTAAATAATAATTCTATTAAAATTATTAAAAGATTATTTTTTAAGGTTAGTGTTGATTGGGAAATAAATAATGCCAAGGAATTATGATAATTAACATACTAAGTACCTAAAATTACACTTTACAAATTATAAACAATTTAATGGTTCCGTTTTGGTTTTAATGGTTTTTATAAGTTCTAACTGAATCCTAACCCAAATTGATAAGTTTATGTAGTAACAAACTGAAACCAAATTGATAAACTAAACTTTTTAATTTGGATCAGTTTAATTCGATTTGGTTTGGATTTGTGACTGAACTTTAACGCTTCAAGTATGCAACTCATAATTGAAGTGGTTTTGCTCTGTTACGAAGTTCCATCTAGGTTACTCTAGTATCCATATATCATATTATTTTTATTTTAATAATCTCCTAGTTCAAATAGTACAAATAGAGTTAGTTGAAGAAAAGAAGTATTAAATACAGAAAATTATTTGACCAAATGAGGAAATATAAGAGCCATGAACATGTAAATAAAGAAGCAATAATGTCAATCATTTGTTTGGTTTCCAAAAGGTTTTTCTTCTTTGATCTTGCAGCTTTTATATGTTATCAAATTTCTTTATTCTATAGGCTTCTGATCAAATCTCACTTTTTCCTTTGTTTTTCTTATTTATAATTTGTGTTTGGAATGCTGCTAAAGAAATGGGTAAAGAAGTCATTTGGGGAAACATTGAATCATCAGAATTCAAGATATAGTTTTCTTACTTTTTAACTTGCATTATGTCTTTTTACACAAACTGCTTGAAGTTCTTTAACTATGCATATGCAAAGTTTGTGAAATCTTAGAACTTTAGGTTATGCAATCAAAATTTAATTCAGACTGGTGCTCTATTAATTTATTCAATGTAAAATATACATGTGAAGCAAATGCTCTTTGCATTAGCAATCCACTAACCTGGTAGTCTTATATATTGCAAGCATGTGAACTTTAGGATCGCATCTCTTGTTTGCTAATTAAGAACCCTGTTGTGATCTTACACTGAGTTGGTTTTGCTTTTTTGCTTGTTAGATTCCAAAGAATTTTATTGGAAAGCAAATGCCTCCCTTTAAGAAGGTTGTGCAAATTGAGGAAAAGGTCAATAATTCTTTCCATGAGTGCAGTTATGCATTATCTTTTTTTCTATCAATTTATAATCAGAATACAATGCCTTTCAACGTCGGAACTAGAAGATAGCAAGGTTAACATCTCTCATGCCACTTGTTCCTTCCTCCGGTCTTCTTAGAGATACTTTTGTAGATTAGGTATATATTGCAAGCATGTGAACTTTAGGATCGCATCTCCTGTTTGCTAATTAAGAACCCTGTTGTGATCTTATACTGAGTTGGTTTTGCTTTTTTGCTTGTTAGAGTCCAAAGAATTTTATCGGAAAGCAAATACCTCCCTTTAAGAAGTTTGTGCAAATTGAGGAAAAGGTCAATAATTCTTTCCATGAGTGCAGTTATCCATTATCTTTTTTCTATCAGTTTATAATCAGAATACAATGCCTTAGTTTTTATTTTCTTCTTGACATTTTGTTGACAGACTAACGAGGTGGAGAAACATTGTTCAATGTCGGAACTAGAACATAGCAAGGTTAATATCTCTCATGTCACTTGTTCCTTCCTCCGATCTTCTTAGAGATTACTTTTGTAGCTTAGGTATATATTGCAAGCATGTGAACTTTAAGATCGCATCTCCTGTTTGGTAATTAAGAACCCTGTTGTGATCTTTTACTGAGTTGGTTTTGCTTTTTTGCTTGTTAGATTCCAAAGAATTTTAGTGGAATGCAAATACCTCCCTTTAAGAAGTTTGTGCAAATTGTGGAAAAGGTCAATAATTCTTTCCATGACTGTAGTTATGCATTATCTTTTTTTCTATCAATTTTTAATCAGATACAATGCCTTAGTTTTTATTTGCTTCTTTACATTTTGTTGACAGACTGACGAGGTGGAGAAACATTGTTCAACGTCGGAACTAGAAGATAGCAAGGTTAACATCTTTCATGCCACTTGTTCCTTCCTCCAATCTTCTTAGAGATTACTTTTGTAGATTAGGCTTCCAAATCCTTCCAAAACCTTAACGAAAAGTATTGTCAATGGTCTTAGCATTTGAAGAACTTCAATCATAGTGATAATTTGCATAATTTTGCAAAATGCATACAAACGGTTCTTCTAGGATCAGATAGTAGAATTACTAGTCATTGTGTGGGTCAAACAATGCTTTAAAAGCTTTCTTCCTTGTAGACATCGAAACACCAAATATGCAAGTACACTGTCTTATCATTAAAACATGCCAACAATGACTTAATGCCCACCTTTTAAAAAATCATATATTAATAGCTTAAGCTTGAATCCAAAGAGTTATCTTATCACTCTTGGACTTACAAGTGTCTCCATGAATAATACCTTTTTGTTTGGTTGCCTAGAGATTCTTTATTTATAGTAAATTATTATGTACAACAGTACTGTCGTGGCTTTTACTCGACCCATTAAAATGATTCATAAGAATGTTCGGCAGAGATGTGAAGCTTACATTTTTTGTAATTATTCCACAAAGCTTGCGTGCTAACAAGTGGTACATATGATTTGGTTTACTAGTTTAGTGAAGAAAAGTAAAACCAAACCAAAATTCTTTGATTTAGAAAATCCCAAATCATGATGGAAATAAAACCATTTTAATTTGTCTTGAATTAAATTGAAAATTTTGGTTTAGATTTACTTGGCTTAATTAACATACTAATTACATATAATTACACTATAAATATTATAAAAAACTTAATGAGTCTGTTCAGTTTTAATGGTTATTATAAGTTCTAACTGAATTCTAACCAAAATCAATAAATTTACCTAACAGCCAAACTGAAACCAAATCTATAAACTAAACTTTTTAATTTGGATTTAGTTTAGTTCGATTGGTTATGTACTGTTATCTCTACAGGTATGCAACCCATGATTGAAGTGGCTTTGCTTGGTTGTTAAGTTCCATCTAAGTTACTCTAGGAATAATATATCATACTATTTGTTTTAATAATCTCCTGGTACATATAAATGTAGTTGAAGGAAAGAAGTTATAAATACAGAAAATTATTTATATCTGAGCAAATAGGAAAAAATACAAGAGCCAAAGCATGTAAAAAAAGAAGAAATAATGTCAATCATTTTGTTTGGTTAGCAAAAGGTTTTTTTATGCTTTATTAAATTTCTTTATTCTATAGGTTTCTGATCAAATTTTAGTTTCTTCCTTTTTTTTCCCTATTCATAATTTGCATTTGAAACGCTGCTGAGGAAATGGGTAAAGAGGCCATTTCAAGAAATGTTGAATTAACAGAATGCAAGATATAATTTTCTTACCTTTGACTATGTCCCTTTACACAAACTGCATGAAGTTCTGCGATTATGCATATGCAAAGTGTCTGAAATTAAAGGACTTTAGATTATGCAATCATAATTCCTCTAAGATGCTCTGACATTTTATTTCAATGTAAAATTTAGAGGTGAAGCAAGTGCTCTTTGCATTAATAATCCAGTAACCTCACTTTTCTCTGTTCTATTGTGAGCATGTGAGCTTTAGGATTGCATCTCCTGTTTGCTAATTTAGAACCGTCTTGTGAACTTATACTGACATGGTTTTGCATTTTTGCTTATTAGTTACAAAAGAATGCTATTAGAAAGCAAAAACGTCTCTTTAAGAAGTTTGAGCAAGCTGAGAAAAAGGTCATTGGTTCTGTCCATAAGTGCAATTATGCATTATTATTTTCCTATTGACTTGTCAACAGAATACAATGCTTTTGTTTTTAATTTCTTCTTGGCATTTTGTTGGCAGACTGCTGAGGCGGAGAAACAATGTTCAATGTTGGAACAAGAAGATAGGGAGGTTAGCATCTCTCATCTTAAAGATTACTTTTGTATATTAGGTCTCCAAATCTTTCCAAAAGCGTCATGAAAAATTTATATTGCCCTAGCATTTGAAGAGCTTCAATCACAGTGGCAATTTGAGTAATTTTTCAAAATGCATGCATGTGATTCCTCTAGCATCAGATAGACAACGTCTAGTCATTGTGTTGACCAAACAATGCTTTAAAATCATTTGTGCTTGTAGACACAAGATATGCAAGTTTGCTGCCTTATCATTAAAGCATGCCAACAAAGACTTAATGCTCACCTTTTAAAAGTCATCTATTACTAGTGTAAGCTTAATTCAAAGAGTATATTTATCACTCTTGGAATTGCATGTGCCTCGAGTAAATTTTATCACTCTTGGAATTGCTAGCGCTTCAATGTATAATAACATTTTGTTGGTCAAAATGATGGCTAGAGGTCCTTTATTTATAAGAAATGACTATTTATAGGAATAACATTGGTGGCTTTTACACTTGACCCATTGCAATTGAAATGAATCATATGAATGTTGGGCAGAGATGTGAAGTATACATTTTTGTAATTATTCCGCAAAGTTTGTGTGCTATCTAGTGCTGGACATTATTTGGTTTATTTGTTTAGTGAAGAAAACTAAAACCAAACTCAAATTCTCTGGTTTATGAAAATCCAAATCCAAATAAAAATGGAACCATTTTAATCTGGTTTGAACCAAACTGAAAATTTTGGTTTAGACTTGGCTTAGTTTGAGACCGTTAATTAAAAAATAAAAACCAATGTGGAAACTAGTTTCTAAACAATAAATCTATTAAACTTGATATTAAATGGTTAGTATTGATTAGGTAATAAATAATGCCAATAAATAAATAATTAACATACTACCTATTATTACATTTATACATTATAAAAAAAAACTCAATGGTTCTGCTCGGTTTTAATTGTTTTTACAAGTTCTAATTGAATCCCCATCAAAATCAATAAATTTACCCAGTAACCAAATCAAAACTATATTGATAAACTAAACTTTTTTGGATCAGTTTAGTTCGATTTGGTTAATCAAATACAATAACTTTTATACTTACCAATTTTCTTAGTTATATAGGCTTTCGATCAAATGTCTAGGAAATGGGTAAAGAAGTTATTTTGGGAAACTATAGTTTGCTTACAGACTGCAACATATAGTTTTCTTACATTTTAACTTTTAGTATGTCTTTTTACAGAAACTACATGAAGTTCTTCAAGTATGCATATACAAAATTTGTGCAATGCAAGAACTTAAAATTATGCAATCATAATTTAGTTTAGACAAGTTTCACTAGTTTCCAGATTACCAACTCTTCTGAGGTTCTCTATATTTTAGAAAATGTAATATTTATAAGTGAAGCAAGTGCTCTTTGCATTTTGCATGCCAGTAACCTGATACTTTTCTCTGATATTTTGCAAGCATCTGAGCTTTGGGATTGTATCTCCTATTTGCTAATTAAGAACCCTCTTATGAACTAATACTGAGAAGATTTTGCTTTTTGTTTGTTAGTTTCAAAAGAATGCTATTGAAAAGCAAATACCTCTTTTTAAAAAGTTTGAGCAAACTGAGAAAAAGGTCAATAATTCTGTCTACTTGAAGTTATACATTTTTTTCTTATCCACTTATAATCAGAGTACAATGCATTTATTTATATTTTCTTCTTGACCTTTTGTTAACAGTCTGACGAGGTGGAGAAACAAAGTTCAAGAAAGGAACAAGAAGATAGCAAGGTTATAGCATCTCTCATCGTAAAATGCTTTAAAAGCATTCTTTGCTTTTGGCAACTTCGTTCCCTTGTCATTAAAACATGCCAACAATGACTTAATGCCCAAATTTACAAAACTCATGTATTATTAGCAAAATCTTGAATTCAAAGAATATAACTTATCACCTTTTAAAACTTAATGTTTCCGTTCAGTTTTAATGGCTCTTATAAGTTCCAACTGAGTCCCAACCAAAATTGATAAATTTACGTAGTAACCAAACAGAAACAAAATCGATAAACCAAAATTTCAATTTGGATCATGTTAGTTCGATTTGGTTAATCGGATTTGTAACTGAACTTTTAATGTTAAATGTGTGCAACTCTCGTACAAATTTGTGCAACTCTTCTTACAAATAGAATTAGTTGAAGGAAGAAGTACTGAATGATAAAATTATGTTCAAGCTGTGCAAATGGGGGAAAATATAAGAGCCAACAACATGCAAATAAATAAGCTATATGTCAATCATTTATTTGACTTGCAAAAGGTTTCTTTTCTTTGCTTTTGTAATTTTTATATGGTATTAAATTTCTTTATTCTATAGGCTTCTGTTCAAATCTTAGTTTCTTCCTTTTTTTTTCCTATTCATAGTCTGTGTTTGAAAGGCTGCTGAAGAAATGGGTAAAGCAGTCATGCACATAATGCAAATAATAATTTTCTTACTTTTTAAGTTTCCATTGTCTTTTTACACAAACTGCATGAATTTCTCAAATATTCATATGCCAAGTTTGTTAAATCCAAAAATAATTTTAGATTATGAAATCATAATTTAGTTTACCAATTCTTTTGAGGTGCTCTGATATTTTCATTCAATGTAAAATTTCAAGGTGAAGCTAGTGCTCTTTGCATTAGCATACCAATAACCTCATACTTTTCTCTGATATATGTTTGTTAGTTTCAAAATAAAGTTATTGGAAAGCAAATACCTCCCTTTAAAAAAGTTTGAGCAAAGTGAGAAAAAGGTCAATTATTCTGTCCATAAGTGCAGTTATGCGTTATGTTTTTCCTATCAACTTATAATCAAAGTACAATGTTTTTTTTTTAAAAAATTTTCTTCTTGACCTTTTGTTAATAGGCTGATGAGGTGGAGAAACATTCAAGGTGGGAACAAGAAGATAGCAAGGTCAGCATCTCTAGTTGGTACTTGTTCTTTTCTCCAATCTTCTTAAAGATTATTTTTATAGATTAGGTTTCCCAATCCTTCCAAACGTTTCATAAAAATCTTGTCAATGGTCCTAACTTTTGAAGAGCTTCTATCAGAGTGGCAATTTGCATAGTTTTGCAAAATGCATAGAATTGATTTCTCTAGCATCAGATAATACAATGTTTTTTCATTGTGTGGGCCAAACAATTCTTTAAAAGCATTCCTATTTGTAGACACCAGATTGGCAAGTTCACTGCCTTATCATTAAAGCATGCCAACAAAGACTTAATGTCCACCTTTTTTTGAAATCATTTTTTACTAGCATAAGCTTGAATTCAAAGAGTATATTTTATCACTCTTAGACTTGCAAGTGCCTCCATGAATAGTAACTTTTTGTTGGTTGAAATGATGGCTAGATGCCCTTTATTTATAATAAATGATTATGTACAACAGCAACATTAATGACATTGGCATTGACACTCGATCCATTGAGATGAATCATAAGAATGTTCTACAAAGATGTGAACTTGAACTGGCCATGGGTCGGGCTCAAACCAAAGCTAGCTTTGAACCTTAACTGAGTCAACGGGATGGTTAATGGTTGACCCGGTTCATTAGGTTAAATCATGCTGGCCGGTTAATGTTCAGTCTAAAAAAAATCTGTGAATCGTCAGTCTGAACTCTGAACCAATAATTCAAATCAGCATTTCAATCATTTTTTTTTAAGTTAGCCATTCGAATTGTTGGTTAACCAATGATTCTAAAGGTCACATTACTCTCTTTTTCCTTTGAATGATCCAGATTATTTGATCCATTTTTTGTTGAAACTGACCATTATTCCTAAACCTATAAATATCCTATTCTATTTCATTGTTTTTAATTTTTATACACTCTCTCTTAATTCTCAAATTTCAATCATATTTTCAACTTCAAGTCTTCAATTTAAATGGAAAGATCGAGTTCATCTCGCAAGAGCAACGAGAAGGCAATCCCAAATTTAGAGGTGAATTTATTGATGATGACTAGTAGAATAAGGCGTGGTTGTTGTTGTTGAGTCACATGTAAGACGTAAGAAAATATAGACACTTATCTCTTTTTACCAAATATTTTGAGAAAATCACTTTTCCATTTGAAAAAATACAAAATGTAAGTATTGTAATGCATTCTACAAGTTTCAATCGGTTGGTAGCTATGGGTTATTGAAGCGGCATGTTGAAACTAATATGTGGTTGAGTTATCCATATTTTCATTGGCTAGTGGGCGGACCAATTCTAATATATTTAAATATTATGATACTAAATTAAAAGAATCATTAGGTTAATTGGTTTTCATTGAATAATTTTCTTTTTGTTTTAGTTTTAAATGCAAAGATTTTTTTTTTATCAAGAATCACCTAACTCAGCTACTAAACGTGTTTGCCAGACCCACACTTGTAAAAATTGGTAAGGCAAGGTAAGGAGTTAACTAAAGAATTTAGTAAGTTAAATAATAAGATATCTCTATGTTCCAATATTTTGGTAAACTCCTTATATGGGTTGACTTGTCATTGAATTGACAACACTTGGTCAATCCAAAAATATTTACTAGCATATTGAGTGTTTGATGAAGCACAAACAACTTATAACATATCTCAATTGATATGCTTGATTTTAGAAGAATATGAATTAAGTTCTAAGATATTTTCAATATCGTTTGACAGTGCTAGTTCTAATACTACAACTATTGAAGAACTTAAAATTATATGTCAACTTATTCATGGTTTATATTTTCATATTCAATGTGTATGATATGTTTTAAATATATGTATGTAAGATTCATTGAAAACTTTAGAAAACCAAATTAGTCTCATTAAAATTTCTATCTCTTATTTATGGTCACATCCTAATATAATGAAACAATAGGATAGATTTGTAAAATTAACGTAATGAGACATAAAATTTTTTTCACATTTCAATAGTTGCAAGATTTTTTTCAATATATAGAGAATTATAGTTTCAATATAAATTATTAGCTAATACGTTTTTTAAGAAAAGAGAAGAACACTTAGTCACATTCAAAAGTGGGAATAATAAATCGCAAATT
>JBBMJZ010379811.1:0-16454 GCA_037833815.1 Zingiber zerumbet
CATGCTAGTCTCGTCGCATTAACATTGTCCCTGAATGTTAATACTTGACTAGGAATGATTAAGAGTAGTGTTCTCTACATCATCTCACTATCGATTCAACCAATCGATTGATATAAATAAGAACATTCTACTGAAGGACGCTATTATACTTAGTTATTTGACATCAATATAAGTAAGTATAATAGCCATAAAGAAATACCTTTATATACATAGGAATATGATACAATGAATTTATACAACAATCATCACATGATTTACTCTAGAACTTTAACTAACACTATGTATGATGCTGCTATGTCTCTCTCAGACTCCATAATACAACTGGGTATAGCCATCGATGGGGGAAAGGATAGTCTTTCTATGGTGGCTGCAAATGCAGCTGGTGAGGTTGTCAAGGCTCCTGGTACCTTGTCATTAGCACCTATGTAACTTGCCCTGATTTAACAAAGACTGTAACTCCTGACTTAAGGCTTGGAGATGATGGGATCCTTTTACACATTGATCTAGCAAAAGGACGTCGCTGATTAGGTAGCTCTGCACATGCACAGGCATTTGACCAAGTTGGCAGCGAGTGCCCTGACCTTAATGATGTATTATACCTGAAAAAGGCATTTGAAGCTGTCCAAGAACTTCTGAGTGAGCAGTTAATTTCTGCTGGTCATGACATTAGTGATGGTGGGATTATTGTTTGTATTCTTGAGATGGCATTTACTGGTAATTGTGGTGTGCAGTTGAACTTGAGTTCCAAGGGTCACAACCTTCTTCAAGTTTTGTTTGCAGAGGAGCTCGGTCTTGTTCTTGAGGTCAATTCACTGAATATTGATAAAGTTATGCAAAAGCTTGAAGCAGTTGGAATTTCTAGTGAGATAATTGGAAATGTTACTTCTTTGCCAACTATAGAGTTGTCTGTCGATGGAATCATGCAACTGAAAGAACAGACTTCCTTCCTTAGGGACTTGTGGTAGGAGACAAGTTTTCAACTTGAGGGCCTACAAAGGCTAGCTTCTTGTGTCAAATTAGAGAAGGAAGGCTTAAAGCATAGGCATGAACCTTCATGGTCATTGTCCTTCACTCCAAAGTTCACTGATGAAAAGCTGATCCTTGATACTTCAAAACCCAAAGTAGCTATCATTCGAGAGGAAGGTAGCAATGGTGATAGAGAAATGTCGGCTGCATTTCATGCTGCTGGATTTGAACCATGGGATGTGACCATGTCAGACCTTCTGCATGGACAAATCTCTCTGAAGGTGTTTCGTGGTATCACATTTGTTGGTGGCTTTAGATATGCTGATGTACTTGATTCAGCGAAAGGCTGGTCAGCATCCATTAAATTTAACCAACCTCTGCTGCAACGCTTTCAAGATTTTTACAACCGTGCACACACATTTAGCCTTGGTGTTTGCAATGGTTGTCAGCTCAAGGGTCTTCTTGGATGGGTTCCAGGAGCCGCTGTGGGAGGATCCCATGGTTATGGTGGAGACTTATCGCAACCTAGGTTCATTCACAATGAATCTGGTCGCTTTGAATGTCGCTTTACAAGCATAACAATTGGTAAATTTCCAGCTATAATGTTTCAAGGAATGGAGGGTAGTAGATTGGGTGTTTGGGCAGCTCATGGAGAGGGAAGAGCATACTTCCCTGATGATGGTGTTCTAGATCATATTCTGAAGTTCGACCTGGCCCCTTTACGATATTGTGATGACAATGGCAGCATATCAGAGGTTTATCCTTTCAATCCAAATGGATCTCCACTTGGAATTGCTGTGCTTTGTTCTCCTGATGGAAGGCACCTTGCCATGATGCCACATCCTGAAAGGTGCTTCATGATGTGGCAATTCCCATGGTATCCAAACGAATGGGATGCTGACAAGAGAGGGCCAAGTCCATGGCTACGCATGTTTCAAAATGCTCGTGAATGGTGCTCTTGAAAGAGGTATATGTATCTGAAACATTTTTTACATTGTGTTTACATCTTTCTGAATTCTTTCACTCCTTGGTTCGTAACTGAGCTTATTTTGATGCTTTATTGCAGGGTTTGAGCTGAAATATCTTCTATTTAAGACGATAGAGTTTTATGCTTCCACGAGATGCAATCACACCTGCATCTCTCTTTATCCAATGGTACGATTTAAGTATGATTAATGAATGAGACTTTATACTTCCTCCATTCATGGAAATTCTTGCTTCTTAAATTTTCTTCTCATAAGGCCAAGTAATTAAAGGGATGGCAGCTTGTTTAGTTGCTGCACTGTTCCACTTGATTTGAAGTTAGAACCTCTGATGCTTACTTGTGGCTTGTGAAGTTGCCAGTTTACTTTTATTTTATGATATTGATAGAAAATAGATCCAGCAAAATCTCTGAATTCAATTGACCTGCCATAACACAAGACAGGATTTGAAATTACTGAGCGTTGAGTATAATGTAAATTCTCACATTGGCAGGTGTTTTTTTTTTTGTTGTTGTTGTTTTCCTTCTTTCTTTTGTCCCTTTCACAAATACATTGTTGGCAAGCTTGTTGCTTGCATGACTTGAAAGCTGTCTTTAGGGGAAATGCAAAGTGACAAGGAGAGGAACTAACCTTCTCAATGTCTCCTTCCACCTCCATGCTCCATGCTCCATGCTCCATGCTGGTGCTTGCAGCTGTGGGATTTTCTGTTATTGTCTACCTCCCCCCTTGTATGTAACTCCTCGTAGACTATGACATGGGTGAGGAGGGAGGTTTCATTCAGCTTTGACATCATCAGTGATGAATACTATATTAAGTTATGGAAATGAATAATTTTCTTTTTATGCATTAGGATGTTTTCCCCTTCATTTTAGTTCATTTTAGGGTGGAAGTAAATTGGCTCAAATCCTTTATGCGAATCCTTGGACTCCCTTTCATCTACAACTCGTTAAATTAATCAATGAGGAGCATTTGATCCCCGTATTTTCTCGTGAAATCAAAATTTCTCCTTTCTCTAGTCTATGCTTAAAAAAAGTTGATACTATGTCATTTAATGGATGGAAATGGTTTTTATTTAGAAAAAATAGAGATCCTTATCAAATAAATAATCTTTAAAACTTAATGTTTTCGACTATATAAAAGACAATTAGTGACCCCCAACATTTCAATCTGGTTTGCTTGGTCGACATAATTTTAGTAATATGCTTTTGTGTTGACCAAGTTTAACTTGTGGACACCTAATTTTGTCAACTAGATCAAGTTCCAATCGACTAAAACAAGCTAGGAAACCCTCTCCATGGATGACTTCAGTTATATCTTAGTCGGTCTTCATCTAACTTTGAAGACCATCCTTGATCTACAACTCAATCTTGGTTCTTTCCTTAATCCACAATGTCTATCATTTAAGCTACTCATACATTCAATTCAAACCTATTTTTTAGCCCACCAAGCTCTCTCTTGATTTCGATCACCTATCTTAAGTACTTTGAGCATCTCCTCAATCTGTGCTACTTGAACTCGTGCATTGAGTTCATTTGACATGACTAATCTACACTTGATGTTCTAACATCAAAAACATACCTAAATTAAGGTATATTTTTAAATCATCAAAACATTATAGTCTAACTCAACCACAAGAAAGCATCCTTCTCCCAACTCTAGTTCTCCTTAACTAAACAATTAATAGATATCATCATAAAAACTCAAGCTAGTAGAAATTTTATTGAAATATAACATAAATCTAAATCTATCAAACTACTCTAAATATAGAAATAAGTAATCCTGTGTGCGTCCTAAATCGTCTAGAGTCTCCATTTTAAGACGGTTTAATACCATATAATAATTTTGATTAAATTATCATATGAATCTAAATTATTCTAAATTTATATATGAATCCAAACTGTTCTAAATTTAGAAATATGTTTTTATGTTATTTAGACCATTTAGAGTCAAAATGTACTTATTTTGAGATTGTTTTAAAGTTTATAGGGTAGAAAAATATTTTTGAATGAATAAGAAATTCAAATTATATACATTAAAATTGAGAAATAAAAATAGCTTAAGAAGAATAATAAAGTCTAGCAATAACATTAATACCAGTAGTAAATCAGAAGTTTTCCACGTAGGTAGAGATTAATAGCCTAGTTGAGTTGGAAGTTAAAGTTAAAGGAGGTCAATTATAATATCCCTCCTCAATTTGCCTAAGGCAGGAGGATTCATCATCTGATTAGTCTCTCTGATTCTATAGTCTAGTTAGATTAGCTCCCCCAATTCATCGCTCTGCTCAGCTCCTTGATTCAGTGCCTTTATCACCTCTAGTTGGTCCACCTGACTTTAAGGTCTCTGCTCTCTGATTCAGTATCTTGCTCACCTCTAATTGGTCCATTCAATTCTAGAGGCTCAACTCTTTGATTCAGTGTCTTGCTCATCTCTAGTCAGTCCACCTGATTCCAGGAGCTTAGTTCTCTAATTCAATGTCTTACTCACCTCCAGTTGTTCGACTCGACTTCATGCTCTGCTCAATTGCCCTGTCTCCACAATTTGCTTGACTCTGCACCAATCCAACTCTCGAGAGTCCACCTCCCTTGTTTTTTTTAGATTGATCTTCTCAATTTTGCTCTTATTAGCTTAATGAGCCAAACCCTTAGGCTCAATGGACATTTATCCTATGAGTGGGTACTAAATCTATACCATGTGGATTGGTATGATTATACAAATATGATATATATCATACAGTAGAGACATAACGACAGGACACTTTCTCTGCTCTGGCACGACATCCAATTAAGAAGGAGAAAATATCTTAATGGTGTTATAAAAGAAACTCAGATCCATGGGTCAAGATACGCTAACGCATATATATGAAGATCAAGAGATACTCTCTTTATCTACTGTTTATTTTCCTTCCCTATCAGAGTCTAATTTGAATGTCATAGTGTTTGAGTCAAAACACTATTCTGACTCTCTCTTTCTCTTATTTCCTCCATTTTTAGAACCGATAAAAATCTTTGACGGCCACTTTTTCCTTGGATGTTCAGAGACTTAGTCAATAAAAAGAGACAACTTACCGATGGACGATGGTTCATCTGTCGATAAATACATAATCAAACACGGAGATAAAAAGAACGTTTACTGGTTCAGTGAAATTAAAGGGTTATAGTAATTATTAGAGCTATAGATTTGGCATGACTCGGGTTCGAAGGGGAGTTGATGTCATAGTAATAAAGCTAATTAAGAGAACAATAAACACAACTGATGGAACACGGTTTATTGCCATTTTTTCCTTCTTCATTTTTGTTGTACACGTAATTATTATTTATTCCTACCTAATCTAACAACGCCTTGTCATTATCATCGTCATCAACAACATCATCTAATTTATAATTTTAGGATTGTTATAATAGAAATGGATGAATTTAAGATGGACATGTCTCATCTAAAAAAATTTCTTTCATCTGTTAATATCGTGATCTATGCCACTTTATAAGAGTTAGGAAGGACAACTAAAATATTTACACATGATGTCTTAACTAATTAAAGGATGACAGACTTATATTATAATAAGAGAAAGAACAATTTTTTATGGATATATATTCTTAAGAAAAAAAATTCATGGTTAACAATCTATTATATAAGTTAATCCCATCGATCATTTCATAGTTAACTTAACAATCTATTATAAGTTAATCCAATTTTAACTTTCTTCACAGAATCTAGCGATGCACTATAAGACATGAGATAAGCATAATCACATTTACCCCTTTTTTATTATAATTTATAATTTTGTAGGATGAATCTCTAAGCAGCCCTACCTGATCGAACCGCCTAAGCCTTCTCGGACGTAATCGAACTGGTACTCGAATGGTAGAATTGCTGGGTGATCGGACCGCCCACACCCGGCGACGCTAGCAAAAAGTGCATTCGTTAGCTGTTCTTGCGTGTAAATCCGCCTCGTCATCTTGACGTTGACCTGTTGGATCATCAACTCCTTCACCACCGACACGTTGGCGTAGTCAACCTCAAGATCCAGCTCCGACAGCGCCACCATCAACCTGGCCGCCGGGTGCCACTGCCGGTCGCTTTGCACCCGAATCATCGCCTCCCACCCCAGAATCTTCACCTCCACCTCCAGTTCCCCCACGCACCGCCTCCCGCTAGAAGGATTGGGCGGCGGTGTTTGCCTTCTGCCGGCGGCGGTCGCCTCCATCTCCGACCTGAGAGCGCCGAGCTCGGCCTCGAGAGCCTGCGACTTGCGGCGGAGCTGGTTGATGTAGGTGACGGCGTCGGCCAGTAGGGAGGCCTTGTCCATCTTGGACACGTTGGGCACAACGGAGCGCAGCGCGTAGAACCTCTGATTCAGCTTCTCGCGCCGCTGCCGCTCCGCCTCCACGTGGTCCACCGGCTCCTCGCGGCCTTTGGCCGGTTTACGCCCCCGCTTCTTCGGCGGCTTATCCGGCTTTATCGCCGACGCTTCCCTTTCTGATTGGTCAGAGCCGTCTCCGGCTAAGATTCCTTCCAACTTCACTACCGTCGTTGGCGCCGGGGCGGACGTGCAGAGGAACCCTTCGTCGTTGCTAGACGTCGACTGCCTGATCTCGCGGGGGATGTGTTTGTCTACGCAGAGGGATCCGGCGGGTTGGGAAATCGGAAAATACATCGCGCAAGGATCTGGCAGCGGCAACGTCGGCGATGGTAGAGGGCGACAATAATAGTTTGTATGGCTGAACAGGGCTCTTATCTTGTTCAAGAACTCGGAGCTCTGGTTGACCTCGCGAGTGGATCCGAGCTCCACGACGGCGCCGCCGACGAGGGGGACGCAGGCTATGGTCCGCAACCCGAACGCCATCGCTTGCCGCGCCCGCTCGCACGGCGCCTCCACCATGGCATCCGCTCCAGTGAGCCACACCGGGGAGCTGGAGAGGAGGGCCTGGCCGGGGAGCCCGGCGCCGGGAGCAAACGTTTGCGTCATCGACACGAGGAAGAACCACTCGGTGTCGGTGACCTCCTCGTCGGGCGAGTCGTCGCCTCCAGAAACCATGGCATTGAGCTGCCGAAGGACGCGCTTGCGGTGTTCCTGCTCCTCCTTTGAGAGCGTAGACGCACCAGCGCCAGGTTTGCGCTTCTCCTCCCCGCAACCATGGTAGTATCCGTCGTCCCAGGCGAGGACGGTGGAGGCGTCGGAGCGCGTCGACTTCCAGAAGATGGCGTATGTCCAGCTCTGTCGGGCGCCGTCGATTAGCGAGCGGAGGCGCTGTTGAAGGGTCTCCCGAGGAAGTTGGGCTGCAGCGAAAGGAGGAATGGTTATGGTGGCCGAGGGCGGCTGCAAAAATCGGTGGGAGCTGGAAGGAATCTCCATTGTACGTTATGGTCTGCGCAGGTGCAAATTAAGGTTGATGGGCGAGGTTGGTGGTGGAGAGGCGGACGTTTAATAACGGAGAGAAGGCCGGTGAGGGGCGAGGCGGAGCAACCAGATAGGGGGGCCCGGCGGCGCGTACGGACGGAGACATGGCAATTGGTTTGGTAACATTTCAAGGTTGGAACAGTGTGAACTTCGGCTTTTTTTTATATTGTATATTTTATATTTTTGCCACCCTCCGGCATTTTCGATAGCGACCAACTCACAGCTGTCTTTAGATTCAAGAAATATATTAAGAAAATATTTAAACTATATTAAAAAAATAATAGAAAGTAAGTAAATACAGATTTTGTAAGATACCTTATTGGCATGTTCGTACCGGCGAGACCAGACGTAGGAGACTTGATTGAACAAATAATAAAAGTTAAACGTGCAATTGACTCGAAGAGTCTCTTTGTATATATTACGTGACAAAAAGATATTCGTTCATCTAGGTACAGTGATCAAACGCGCTTTTGTTTTTTAATGAGAAATTTTATTCGGTAAAAGATGGTTCTTTTAGGAATTCGATCTCTCATTTTATACGATAATCTATAGTACAAATACCAACTCGACTCAAGTTCAGATACAAAGTCACGTAATGTAAGTTAGTGACTTTAGGATAGTCATTGATGAAAAATTTAGAAAAGAACCACTGATCTGATATCAACCATCAACTATAATGACCAAATGACATACAAGCTACTATATAATATACTAAAAAAGGTAGATCCGTTACTATACAATATACTAAAACTCTCACGGGGATGTTCAGTTAGTTAAAAGGTGATATATTTGTTATAATGAGATACATTCAAGTAAAAACTCCTCTCATTCTCTAGTCACTTGACGATCGACTATAAGTTAACTTCGTGATTTATCTTTTGTTGTCGACATCTCACCTCTATTATAAGAAGAGTATATAAATGGTTTATCCACTTCTAAACCTCTAATAGTTTTGAGAAAGAGAAAATATAGTAGTTTGTGAAGGATGATTCAAGATCATAGGTAATAAATTAAAAATTAAGAGTTTCTAACCACACAAATCACCTTATTTGATTTGTTGTATTACTTTCTTACTTGTGCTTGCATTTTCTTTTACTACACTAACTTAATTGTAGACACCAGCAAGAAAGTAAATGTGAATGATCCATAACTGAGTTAGTATCTAAGTGATAAACTTGTATTAATGGGTAAAGGTTTGAGTTGTGGTTGCGATAAATTGTTGGATTTTGAAAGACAAGACCGAACTAGAGTAAGAATTGCAGCGGAAATAACAAAAAAAGAGTAAAACTAAAAACTTAGTTTTTTTACTTGGTTCGGAGCTCAACCAATTCCTATTCCAAGACCCATGATCCTTAACCGCTTTCGTTGGGTGATACTAATATTAGTTCTTCCGAAGAAGTAAGATCGTATAAATATGATATGATAATAATAACAGTCCAACTATCTTCAACGAATAAGTGCAAGACATTATTAAAATTACCAACAACAATTAATTAGAGATGTAGCACAGTTGTTGGAGAACTTCTCGGAGCAGAGTTGTTGAAGCTTGCATGGACAGTCTCAACGAGAGCAGAGTAGATCGGATGAAAGAGTTGTGTCAGACTCAATGCTCAAGGGCTTCTTTTATAGGTAGAGTTCGGTCGACCGAAAAATCATTCGGTTGACTGATCCTTTAGGTATACTAATTCTACTATTAGTCGACTAAACCCCACTCCTTCTTTGAGTTGATCTGAATCGGCTGATCCCGTGATTTTCGCTGTTTGCTTGACTGATCCGGTGACTTTTACTATTCAGTTGACTGATTAAGCCTATTATCGGTAGACCAAACCCCTGAATTACCATTCTAGCAAAGATTTGATCTAAGTGTCTATAACTTCCATTTTGGGTTAGTCTGACTAATCCCCATTATCGATCGACCGATCCACCTGTTTACCAAGTTTGCGAGTTCTACTATTTCTGCTTGATCGGTCAATCGATCCTATGGTTTGGTCGATCGAACCTTGGTCAATCCGAAACTCAGTTTTATTTGCAAAACAGAGTTAGTACAGAGACAATAATAATAGTACTTCTGTAAAACAGAGTTAGACAGATATATTAATATATGAACAAGACAGTAAAGATTGTCTTGATCTCAACTTAAAAACTCTGTCAGTTTCTTCAGTTGGATCAACGCCTAATGTTTGTTACTTTTGGACACAACCTCACCATACTACCTTCAGTAACTTACCTCAACTCACCTTCCAGACATTAGGTCCTTTAGACCTATTTAGACTTTATAACGTAGCTTCGAATCGACTGTCAATGCTTCCACTTGACTTGATATCGGATCCTCTAGACCTACCAAGTCCACCTGCCAGATGTTAGGTCCACTTGACCCATCTAACTTCCTGTCTGATTCCACAATCTGCTAAGACTTTTCTTGCCTAGTATTAAGTCCAACGGACCTACAAGGACTTTCCAAGTTGAGCATATCCTGTACACTGGATTAATTCATCAAATAACAACAAAACTTAACTTGAACTTTTGATAATATCAAAACATATGTTCAATTATAGTGCTTCCTATATCAACACAAATAACCCTCCCACTTAAAGAGTCACTTAGTATCTGATTTACCTCCCTTCATTTCACTGTAGAGCTGACGATGAGAGAAGCTTGGTGTGAGCATTTTCATATTTTTTTTTTTACATCAAAAGTGTTGAGAATATAATCAAAGTCCCACATTGAAAATATATAGAAAAGATCATGCGTTTAAAAGATAAAAGATATTCTTATTGGTGTGAGACATTTTGGATAAAGTTCAAAAATAAATTCATAAGAACTTAAGCCCAAAGTGGATAATATCATACTATTATAGAGATATGTAAATTCTTTTGATTCTAACAAGGAGTATCAGAACCATGATCTAGACCGGATGTCATGTAGGATGAAATGATGATCCTTCAGAGGATGATGGTTGAGAATATAAATAAAGTAATACATAAAAAAGATTATGAGTTTAGAAGATGAAATATATCTCCAGATGAGTGAGAGTAATTATCAAAAAAATTCAATAATGACAAGGTTAGGCCGGTGGTATATGATGATGTTCTTTTTTTAATAAACAAATAAATAACGAGCCATTCTTATTTTTTAACAAAAATATCCTAAATTTAGGTTTTTTAAAAAAAAAAAATCACGAAGCTATTTAATATAGAAAACTAGATTGTCTTATTTTAACAATTTTGTTCTAGTAAATAGAAGAAATTATAATTTTAGAAAGATTTAAACTCGTTCAAAAATAATTTTATAACTTTAGAGCATTTGATAATATAAAAACACACATACACAAATTTAATTTTTATAAAATATTTAACACAATAAACCACAGGCTAAGTAAAAAATCATTAGACTTTTTTTTTAAAAAAAAAAACTAAAAGGTAATTCTACCAACTTTATTGAACTAGATGATAATTTAGAAAAAAAATAGATTTAAGGGCCCTTTGAATTTTAAATAAACAGATGCGGTCCTTTAATGGCTTTAAAAATTAAACATTCCATTTAGATTCTTATTTTTGCTTAATTACATTTTCAGTTTAAATGATTTTTTTTATATAAAAGAAATATTCTCAAATATATAAGGTATTTGAACTACAGATTTTGGGTTATCATATTGTGGACATATGTGTTTTTTAGATTTATCTTGATGATTAATGAAATTTTTTTTAGGATCAGATCGTTCATTTTCAGAGTTAGTTGGATAACATGAATTAGATTTCTGGATTTTTTAAAAAATTAATAGTACCATGAATGTTATGATTGTTCTGTAACAAACAAAGCTGTTAAGTGAAATGATGGGGCAAAGAATTATCAATGTCAATTATTATATTAATCAAACGCAAAAAAAAAAAAAAAAAATCAACAAAGCAAAAATAAATTTGCTTTCTTATTGTTTAGAAATATGAATTTCTATTTTTTTTAATTGAAATTTGATCGTCATCACATGCGTCTTTTGTTTTCTTAGAAGTCATGAAAATGACAACATCGGATTGATACAATGTCTTCTAGAAACAGAATCTACGGGGGAAAAAAATCAAATAATTTAGAAATATGAATTGCTAATTTTTTATTATTGAAATGTGATCGAAATGACTTTCCTCTTTTATTCTACAACTCATGAAAATTACAGAGCATCTGATGTCGGGCATAAACGAGAAAAATAATATAATGAAATAATTTATTATTATTATTTGATATATATAAAATTATTTACCAAGATTTATGGTATATAATTCGTGATAATAATTTGATATACAATTTTAGAAATATGATGATGATATCATGGAAAAATATAAATAAATAAATTATAAGAGATATTTTACTTTAGTACAGTAATCTTTTACATGATTAAAAAAGTCAAAAGATTAAGTCATTTGAGTTCTTTGTCTCTTTGATGCGGTGATAGGAGATATAATATATTTTTAAAATAACTAGGATTTAATTTTCATGCTGAATGTATTTATAATGATTGAACTATTAATAAAATTGGAACGACATATCTTTTAGTTTTGAATTTATGTAATGAGCAAAATATAGGGTTGAATTATCTTCCCTGATTAATCGGGAGGAAAGATATGCATATCTTGCATAAAAAAAATTAAGACATCTGAATTTTTTTAAAAAATAATGATTAAATTAAATATAAAATTAAATTATAATAGACCATTCTAAAAAAATTAAATAATAATATAATAAATTATAAAAAATAACAATTTGAACATTTTATATATATATATATATATATATATATATATATAATTCAAATATTTCGATTCGATTAATCCAGATGACTAATCGTATCTTATGAAAGTTTTATATTGACCACTAAGATAAATTCAAAAAATGATCGCGTTATACGGTGTTAGATGTTCACTGTCCATATATATTCCCACCTTAAGCAAATGCTTTCTAGGTGAGACCGTCATGCCCCGGAGGGCAACATAACTTTTTTGGATAATCAAGGTATCTAAGTCTATGATCCGACTTATTCTAGAGGTGATCAGTTCAATCCCACAAAAGTTTCATATTAGTTATTAGGATAAATTTAGAAGAGCCAACGACAATCCTCATAATGGTCGTCCAATGGTCCTCACTACAAGAAAACCCTCAAACATCGATAGAATAACAATCAATCGCTAGTTTAACAATAAAATTATAATTCCATCACAATATCTATCATTATTAACCAAAAATTAATTTAATCTATTTAAATTAGCAATGGGAATTTAATTATGTCACTAATTTAACAATGGAAATTAATTTTGTTGTTAATGTAGCTGATCCTGTCTGAGTAGCGTGACGAGATGGAGAGTCAGGAAGAAAGAACTTACTGCGGCGGATGGGGGAGACTATGCTGATGACGAAGAAAACTGCTGATGACTCCCGATCTGAGAAAACCAAAGCAGATCAGGAAAGAACAAATCACTGGATCTTTCCCTCTGCGAGCTCCCAAAAAGTGTAGGAAGAAGATCCAATGAAGAGCACCGGGATTTGGGGCTTCCGAACTACCTGCGCACTAGCGAACAACCAACACTATCGTCAGTGATCTAAGACCGGGGTGGGAATCCCTGGCTAGACCCTCCAACGCTCAAGTCAGTGATATCTCTCTCCGCAGGAAGAAGCAGACGAATAATAGAGAAAAACTGGAGTTTTGGGTGTGTGAGGGAAGTTCTTCACTTACCTGGCCAACGGAAAGAATTTCCCTTTTTATACCACTCCATATAACCTCCGTAGTCATGGAGTGGACCCCGGTTTATTGTGGTTCGTTAGGAGATGACATCAGCCTTGTACTTGTGCCAAATAGTTTTTAAGGAATCTTTTTTATACCCCAGATGTACCTTCTTTGTCGTTTAGTACCTGCAGAAGCGCCTGGAAAACCTTCTTCCCGCTAAATCAGTCAACCTGTTATACATCTACAGGTAATGGATATTTTCATAAGGTATTTTAAGTATATTCCTAAAATAACTATTCTCGCCCGGCCTTATGCGTTCATAGAGATATATTTATTAACCATTCTTGCTTTCCCTGTTAGGTTATAGACAGTCCGATATTATACTATACTTTGTCCAGACCAGTCTTGAACTTAAGTTATACCCGGGCGAGATATTACAATTGTTCAATATATGACTTAATCAGTCGACGACATATTGTGTGAGATTTTACACCCTTCTATGTTCGAACGATCGTGTATGGTCAATCGGTATTAATCTACATCTTTATATGCCCGAGTGATCATCTCATCTCGACCGATGTTAGTCTATATTCAGATATGCTGATTTAGACAGTCTTGACCCATCTATCTTAACTGTGGAGACTTACCCAGTAACACGCTCCTATTTCTTGAAGGAATAGACCTTTCGATATAGACTTATCTTTCTACTAAGCACCTAAAGCTGCTTAGCACTCATACTCGCTTAATTCTACTATTTCATTAAGTGTTATACCGGGTAATATTGCCTTGACCATATCTTTTCGGGTGGTTTTGGCTGATCCATATTGGGGTATCATATCGCCCGATATTTATCTATTCTTACCAAAGCGTGTTATCTCGACTGATATTAACCTGATCTTACCGAAGTGTGTTATCCCAACCGATATTAACCTGATCTTACCGAAGCGTGTTATCCCGACCGATATTAACATGATCTTACCAAAGCGTGTTATCCCGACCGATATTAACCTCCCCTTCTTTGAAGCACATGACTCTCGGTCGATACTAATATTTTCGTAATTCTGATGTCTCCTTTCTACTTTCCACCGAGGGTCCGCAAAACCTAACACATATCACTAGCCTTCCCTTCAAGTCTAGTCGAAGGAGGTGTAGGCGACTGACTAGACCTGACTCTGATTTTGTCTCTTCCTCTATCCTTGGCCACACTCTCGCAGTAGTTTCGTGACCTTTTCCATAGTAAACCCATGATCCCTGACAGGGCAGTTCTGTGACCTCAGGTATAGTGGTCTCGTGACCCCTTTTTGCAAGTTAAATAGGGCTATGATCTTTCCTTTCTTCATCGCTTATCTAAGTTCCTTTCCTTATTCCTTCTCTGCTAAGAGCATGGCCTCAGATCCTCCTCTCTGGGAACAATTTTTGCAAGAAAAAACTAAGTTCATGGATGGAGCATCCCAAGCCATGGGTTTACCAAATTCCGAGGAAGGGGAGTGGGAGGTGCTTTTGTCAGCTGCCCAATCTCGAGTGTGCTCGGAAGTAGCCCTAAGGAGAAAAACCTACCGAGATCTGGAGATTAAGACTAAAATGTTAGATGTTCTGAAGACTCAAAGGGCTTCAGAGGTATCTACCCTAGCTAAGGAGATCTAGGTGCTTAACGTTCTAATATCACAGTGACAACAACCTCTAAGTCATCTGCATACTAAGGTGGAGGCTATAGAGGCAGAACTCATTGGTCTTAGGCAAGCCATGGACCCTTCAGTCGCCTTTCCATCAAGACCTGATCAAACTGGCTCCTCATGCTGGCCTTCTCCTTCCCACCTTTTTTAGTTCAGGAGGTCACTTTGTCCCTACTTCCAGACCAGGCAACAGCTCGCCATTCTTATGGCCCTAATACAATATTTCCACTTCTATGGTCTGGCTGCATTTAAAAAGGGCTCAGAACTTTTCTAGGTCCTGGGGGAGTTGTTTATATTTGCCTCTGGCATCAGCATCCTAAGGTTTAGAATTTTGAGAAGAAAAGGTGCTGCCACCTATCTACTCAAGTTTGGGTCTAAATCCTTCGAGCTCTGGGGAAGTTTATATCTGCCTCTGGCATCAGCATCCTAAGGTTTAGAATTTTGAGAAGAAAATGTAATGCGATATATCTGCTTATGTTTGTAATAAACAACCCGATCTATTGTGTAAGATGAAGTGGCTCTCCCTAAATATGCAAGGAGAATCTCCTATGTATTATGAATGTGTGGGCCCGGCTGATGTTATCTTGGTTTATTCAGACCAAGCGGTGTCCCATATTTAATTGATCGACGCGCCTCACATAACCTTCGTTCGATATTTATCTATTGCTACCGGGCCGATAGGTGCATGAACCTGCTTACGTCATTAGCTTCCCTTTCGAGTACCAAGGGGAAAGGCATGATTATCTAGCTAAACGCTCTTTTAGTATCTCTTTTCCCTCCTTATTTATGACGCCTGGTGAACCATGTGCCTTCTCTAGTATTTCCTCGGCTGTGATTGGTCCTTCAAAGGCAAGAGAATGTTGGAAACACCTCACGTGGCACCACCAACCCTTGTGTGATTCGACCTGTTAAGCTGGTCATAAATGCCTCTTCATGACTACACGGCGCATGTCTTTTCTCAAATTTCCATAACCCTCGGTGCTTGCCCATCTTTGCAATCGACGGTGTGCGCAGCAAAAAGGGGTTTGCCAATCTGACGGTAGTTGTACCCCCTCTTAGCCCTAAACCCTTCATCCTTCTGACTACCTCGCCTTAGCGCTTTTCTCGCCTTAGTGTTTCTTCCTCTCCATAGTCCTTGATCATCCTCGCGCTTGCGGATCCTCAGTACTCCTCCTTTTCACTCCTCAGTAAGTAACCTGTCGTTCTGTTATTCCCTACTTCTGTTATGGCCGAAGAAACAATTGCCCCTTGGTATGCTTGGATTTCATCTTCTTTTGATAAAGATGATAAGTTAGCTATCCGAGAGCAATATGAAATCCCCAAGGAATATGACATTATAATTCCTGCTCCCAATGAACGCCCTCATCGCCCTCCTGCCAATTGCGTAACCTTCTTCAGAGACCAACTAATAGGAGGTTTGAGGTTTCATATTCCTTCCTTTTTGATCGAGATAAGCCGATACTTTGATATTCCGCTACAACAATTTGTCCCAAATGCTTTTCGTTATTTATGTGGTGCTTACATGTTATTTCGTGTTCTTAACATTCCTACTACCCCTCAACACTTCTGTTAGTTAGAACCCTAGAGTCAATCATTTGATGATTTTATGGACTCATTGTATCATATTCTTGTATATATAAAAGACATTTGGTTTTGGTTATTATACTTACTTGTATTGGTGCCAAATAAATTAAGTATAATAACGTCCTTGAGTAGAAGGTTCT
>JBBMJZ010379813.1:0-26059 GCA_037833815.1 Zingiber zerumbet
TGAACCTCTTTCTGAGGTGGGATACTTATTAGATTATATATGAAACAACAAAAACAAAACAAAAAATACAAAAACAATTCCCCAGCCAGGTCTGGTAGTCCATTTCCAGTAGTCCTCTACGTCCCGACCATCATTGGTTCGCTGCCTTTCATGGGTTTCGTACCCCACACCCCGGTTCATGAATGAGTTTAGAAGTTGAGTTTCTCACACCACTTGCCTTGAATGGGTCAGTAAGGGTTTCAAGAGCTCGTCCGTGCTTTTCGACTTGACGACGCGGCTTAACTAAATACGAGGAAAAGAGGTCAGCCTACCGAGCCCAGGTTTCAGATTGAACACGGAAATAGAAGAGAACTGAGACTGGGCGAAGAATGGGACAGGTAGCGAAGGACCCAGGAGGCCGATCGAGCGTTCAAATCAGATTAATCTCGTTCCCGCTCTTTCAAGGGTTCGCTGCTTCCGTGATCCCCGGGCAGCCATGGGAAGACGATTCATAAGTTCAGTCTTCGGTAACGGGTTTCAACTGAGTATCTTTCATTGGTTCGCTGCCTTTCATGGAGTGATGGATGTACCGATAAAGAAGTAGCCCGGTTCAACTGCAGCCCTGGGTTCGTTCCTATCATGGGCTCGCTCCGAAGACTTTCTGTTGAGTTGAAAGAGTACCACTGACTATATCCGCCTTGGCTCTCGTGGACCGCCACCCTCCTTTAACTTGAGCCACCCTACGCCCTGGTGAGATCAAAATCACTGATTCCTAGGGGATAATTGGGCGCCCTGCTTGGAGGTCAGCGGGACCAATTGGACCATTCCTCGAGGAACGAGTGCAACGACGTGGAAGTTGGAGCGAGGTGAACTAATAACTAAACTTCGAAACTCTCCGTCGCTATAAGAAAGTTTCAAGCAGGGAAGTTGGAGCGAGGAACAAGCGAGAGCGTCTCCAAGGTGGGTATAGTTTAACCCGTGATGCGTAGCCGACAAAGGCTAGGTATAATAAGGAAGTTTGCAATCCAATACAATAACTTGCCCGGGGTACTTCTGGGAATCGAACCCATGAAAGGAAAGTATACGCGAGCCCATGAAAGCAGTCGATGTCAGGCCCACGTAGCGGTGGGGGGTCCGGCCTAGCCTCGAAGAAGCGAGATCACACTTTTGATTCTTTTGGTGCAAGCCTCGAACCTCGAAGAAGATAGTGGAACTTAGTAGGTCTTCTAGTTCGAAGTTGAGTACTTTAGTTGAAGACTGAAAGTTGAGAAATGAGACTTGTAGTTGGCTGCCTGATCCCGAGCTAGGACTCCGAAGAAGACCATAGAAGTACTTGATCACGAAGTCAGCTCCGAAAGCAGCAGTGGATTCATGGAGACCCGCGTTGACCGAGTTCTTTCTATTGGTTTATTTTCGTTGGTAGTAATGTGACTCGAACCTGCGCTGCGATCTGTAGTTCGTGCTTAGTAGTTTGACTCATCGGATTCAAACCTTCGATCTGGAGTTCGTGAGTTCGTGCGACCCGCTCATCAGAGCTCGGTTCATAATTGAATCAAGTTATCTACACCCACCAGAGTAGCGGTTTAGTAGATCTTGGATCGGAGTTTAAGATAGCCGCTAAGCGTCGTAGAATTAATTGAATCCTAGCACGACTTTTGCAGTTATATTCGATAAAACTTGATGACAGAAGAAAGGGATTCAATTTGAAAAAGAGAGGAACTACTAGCCTAAGCTTTCTCATACTCACTGGCTTGACTCCTTTGAAAGGCTTGCTCACTCACTTGAACTTTTCTCACTCGCTCACTTACATAGAACTTGATTGCTCTCTTGCCCCAGAGTGGTGATAAACTACTGGATTTCACTCTATCCATTTCCAGATCACTTGATTCCACTGGAGGCCCCAGGACTGAACACTCATCCGAAACAACTCAAAGATATTCGGATTCTGGGACAAATGGACTCGCTTTCAGAGTGCCTGCGCTTGATAACTTAGATTTAGCCCGACGCTTTCCTCAACTAGCTTGCCGACAATCCCATATCCCCACTTGACCTTTTTGACTAGGGACTGGAAAGGGTCAAAGGGAGGGCTCTTACTGAGACTTCGACTATTGCAACTGGTTATAATCGAATGAAAGAGTATGAAAGGGATTAGTTATTTAGATTGAGGGCCTACCCCCTCATTGGAGAACAGAGTGCGCCCCTTTCTTTCTGGATTCAAATGGAAAGAAACTAAACTGGATAGATTTCCCGCTTGAAGGCTAGTACGAACAGTTTCTCTGCTTGGGCTTAAGAAATGGATGGGCGAAGAAGGAAAAGCTTATCAATCAGATCTTGACGCTTTCTCTACTCTTTCATCGGAAATTAGGGGGTCTAAGGATAGGATAGCTATAAGCATCCCCCTTTTTCTTCCTGCGATTCCTATTGATATTAATCCTTTTTAGGGCCAGAAAAGAAATTAGGCGGGCGCAAGCGTCAAGTCTAACGATAAGAGATCCATTTCTTTCCCATCGAGTTCTATCCCGAGGCGAGAATAGTTTGCAGCCGTATAAGAATAAGATCTAGTAGGTGTTGTAGTTCTAGTCATTCTTCCTGTAAATGCTTTTGCCTTCTCTTGAGTTTGAGTCTAAGTTCTTCTTTAAGGGAAGAGTCCGTGTCATTCTGTGATCTAGCAAACCCTTAAATTGAAGTTTGAGGCCCTTGCAGTTGGAGCTTAGCACGTCTGACTCGCTTTCTGAATACCTACTTGCCGCTTTCTCGCTCCTTACTTAAAAAAGATAAGAGGCGAAGCTCTTGGTCTACAACTAAAGACCATGAGGACCTCCCTCAGACTTCAAAAGTGCGGGGAATGCTACTACTCCCAGGAAGGCTGAGGCTCCCAAGCACAGCAAAAAAAGATTAGCCGGATGATACGCTATATTCAAACTACCCTTCTTATCCACCCAGGCCAGTGAAAGGAAGGGTATCAAGCTCAATCCAGTGCCCGATACTCCTGGTGCTAGTTCTGAACGACTTTCTTCTTTCAGGATTTGAGACAACCTCTACAGCTTCTTCCGGCTTGGCATCTTGGCTTGGATCGCACCGTTGACCTGCATCTTGGATTGAAGCTTCCTATCATCTACAGAATCAAGACTGAAAGTTGAGAAATGAGTCTCACCCATGGTTCCCGTCCTGTACTATCCATTCCATCCTTTACGACGCTTAGCGGCTATTTAAACTCAGAGCGAGCCCTTTGACGACGCTCGTTACGTCGATCTTAGCCCCTCCTACTGGTCTTACCTTTCTAAAAATAGCTCTTCCTGCAGGCTTCCTCTCCCATCCCACGTTGAAGCTTCAATCAAGTGAATGGTGCGCGTGGGCTTCAATCAAGTGAATGGTGCGCTGGCTCTGCTCATTGCATTGTTTTGTTAGTATGGATAGAGTCGGAGGTTAGTATGGAATGGAGTCGGAGGTTCTACTACCAAAGACTAGCATTGACTGGGACTGGCGCGAACAAAGAAGTGAAAAGACTATATGCTTAACACATGCTTCTTTATCCTTTCGGGTTTAGATAAAGTTCAAGCGGTGCTTCAGATAGAGTCACTTCGGGATCCAAGAGCTTAGGCCGGGCAACCCGCGGAGTGAATCTGAGCATTATGCCCTATCTCCACGGGAAAAGAGGAAAGTAGCGGACGAGCAGCAACTTCGAAACGAGGAGTCCTACTAGCTAGCCCGGACTGGGAAGAACGACAGACGCCAGGGACGACACAAGAACTACACACGACGGAAGCATGCAATTGAGTGAGCGCAGAACGACGGAAAGGAAAGAACTCACGACTGAAGAACGAATAGGAAGCCCGGACGCATATGGGAATAGCACTGATTGTATTGTACACTTACCCCCGCTTTAGGCGCTCCCAGACTATAGATCGCTTAAGATAGCTGTTCCTGCAGGAGCTTCTTCCTTAGAGACCTGATGCCAGAGACCACACCACACCAAAAGATAGTAGAAGAAAAGAAAGAAGGGATGAGACCCGTGCTTCAATTTCTCTCTTCTTCTTCCTTTACTTGAAGCATGTGCCACGCGAAATTAGCAAATATAAGAGAGTGGGATGCCCTCTACCCTTTCTGAGCCTATTCCTTCCATACGTCCTTGACCCTTCTTTCTGCTCTACTCTTTATACTTTCTGCTCTACTCTTTATACTTGCATGCACTCAGAAAGCATCAATCACATTCTCCCTTCCTTCCGACCGTACGATAGAGTGACAACTATAGGCACGAAGGGATGAGAAGTGACAATAAATAAGAAGATCACGCTTATTATTAGTTTATCCTCTCATACATCCTTGCGCGGGTTCGTCGCTCGACCTACTTTCAGTCGGGTCCCAGCTCGGCACGGCGGAGCGCATCACTACCTCCCTTCCAGTCAGATGCCAGCGAACGAGACTGGCTATATATATACTACGCCTGCTTGTTGAATCTGATTGAGAAGTGTGGTTCTGCAGAGAAGAGAAGAAGCAGCCCTAAGCCATAGGTAAAGTGAGACCCTTGCGCGCCCAGCACTCGTTGCACAGAGAATAAATAGGTAGAGGGAAGGGCCTAAGACGAGGAGTAAATAGAACAAAGGAAAGAGAAAGAGACCCCGACTATAAGCTATCTCCAATCTATGGGACTATATATAAGCTATCTCCAATCTATGGTCTACGGTCTACTAACAATGCTCATGCCTAGGTAGGAGGATAAGAGGAATAGCTATCAAGGCGTGCACAATGACTTTACCAGATTTCAGTGGTTTATGCCCCGCTCTATCACCGCTCCGTGGGCTTCTTGTTTCCCGTGGGGGCTTATGCTAGGGATTGGAAGGGAGGGCTTATATTCGCTGCTTCTAGTGCATATTTCCTTCAGCTTATAGTGCATATTTCTCACTGCTTCTAGTGCATATTTCCTTCGCCGAGCGAGCGTAGCAGGTGTGGCTGCGCCTCCGAAGCATCCCTAACTTAGATCCGCTCCGCACCTTCTATTCTACTCAATCACTTGCGCGCTTGAATCAATAACTTTCGCACCGGCCTCCCGCCCTGAGGTCTTCGCCAACCCACATGATCATCCGTATCCGTAGCTGGAAGCTATTTAATTCCCCAAAGCAGGCACGATTGCCCTTACTTTCCAACTTCTCGGACTAGCTCTTTCCAACTTCTCGGACTATAATTGATCTCTCTTTTACACTTGAATCCCATTCTTCGTTAGCTTCGGTCGGCATGGACGCACCCTTAGACCCCCCCTGACTATGAGAATTTCCTATAGAGCCCCCTCCTTACCACGCTGGTTTTACGTCGATACGTCGTCTTTGTCTGCTTGGGCGACGTTAAGGAGTTAGGAATTCGGAATGAATCGCTCCATTAAATAAAGAAATGGGTTTCAATTCAGTTCTGCGTTCCAGTTCCAATGCGTTCACGAACAAGGACAAGTGGAGGGATATGGTTCACAGCTTGCCTTCCAACGGGTTCACTGGTAGCGCTCCTTGACATTCGACCTCACTCAGATGCATCCTTCTGATCGCTCCAGAACCATGAGTACGAGGGAGTTCGTTCGCTACACCCTTTGACTCATAGAGCCTTTCTAACATACATACTAGAAAAGACCATAGTTGACTTGATGAAAGAAATGCTCGCGTAGTTTACTTGCTCTACTGAAATAAATCCTACTTCTAGCACCTCTACTGAAAGAAATCCTACTTCTAGCACTCAGAATAAGTAGCTTAGCCCCTTACTCTTACCCGTCAGATAGAAGGCACCCTTCCCATGTCCAGTCCAACCCGAAATTCTAAGTTATCGGGGGTCTTACCATTTATAATGCTTATAGCAACATTGATGCCAGCTACTGATCAAATCAAAGAAGACGAGGGTTCTTGGGCCTGGCCAGCTTCGGTCGATCACACAGATCGCTTCGCCATCAACTCTTAAGTTAGGTTATTCAATATTCCATGCAAAGAAGAGAATAACTGGTTTAGGTGGAAAGAAGAACTAACTGGTTTAGGCCCTACTCTTCGTCCCTTAGCTATCCGTCTACAGAGATCTCTTCGTCCCTTAGCTATCCGTCTACAGAGAAGATCTTATCTTATTATATTATATGTCAGGCTCCACACCTATGTTGTCAGGCTCTCTGCTACAACAGGGGACTGCTTTTCCTTCGCACCGCTCTGTGGGATTCAAATCCACATAAACAAATAAAGAAAATAAATAGAAAAGATCAGCTGCACACTTCTCATTGAGAGAGATAAAGATAGAGAAAGAAATGTCTCATTGAGAGAGATAAAGATAGAGGAGAAAGAAATGAATTAGCATCCTTAACGCATCCATATTATTTAAATTCTCATTCTCCATCCTATCGGTCGGTGTCAATTAGTATTCCATGATGATGTAGTGCTAAGCAAGATAACAAACATCTAATATATGATAGAACGATCCATCTCCTCCTTCTGACTGATGGGATGGATATTCCAACCAGCCTGCCCCATCCCAACTTCTATTACTTGGATTGGAAAACTGGATTCTCACTTATTCCTCTCATCCACCTACTCACACTAAGCACCCATATAAACCGATCGGATTAGGACCAACCAAGAGCCCTGGGACGGAAAAGAGATACATACTGAGAAACCTTCCTACCCCTACGCACATACATAGCATCCAAAAAACCTGGGACGGAAAAGAGATACTGAGAAAACTTCCTACCCCTACGCACATACATAGCATATAGTCTCAGCCTGCGCGCCGAAGTATCCAAAGCTCCTTATTGCGCTGCGCTCCTTATCTTCACACGGGCCCACGAATCAGAGACATCACCATAGGTCAGAACACCAATCGGAGAAAACAAACAAGTTATAATCATACGATTGCGAAACAAAACAATAAGTACTTCTCTTCTCCTAACCTAAAAGGTATCAAGATAGGGGTAGAGTAGAGTAGAAGAAGGGAATCCTTCGAAAGGAGGGACAGTTCACAAGGAAAGAGAGGTAGGCAGGCATGCTAGCTGTCCAATCTAGCCTGATTCACCTGCGTTAGCTAATTAATGAATGAGGTCAGAGTTCTGTTCTAATCGGGGCTAATGAGAGGTGTCTTCTCCTTCTTGGCGAACGAAGCAGGCATCATGGGTTGGGGTGTGGGAACGAGGAAGAGCATTAGATCTTTGAAACGAGACTTTATCCCCAGCCTATAGCCTAGCATTACTTAATGCCTCCAATCATAGCAGATCTTACTCGCAATAGGCTTTCATAATTTGGTTCATGCCTCCAATCATAGCAGATCTGACTCTCACTCTCAATAGGCTTGGCTTTCTTTGGTGTAGAAAAGGGCCCGGTCTATAGCATCAAATCAATGGGAAGCGAGTAGAGTCGGTCAGCGCGACACTTCTTTCTATGAGGGGTCTCATTCTCAATTAAAGGATTAGAACACTGAAATTAGGGATCAGCACCTACCACTGAGCTGCCCATTGCTTCATTCTAACCGTGCCCTAGGCTCCCCTACCCTTGCTTCATTCTACCGGTACCCTACTAGGCATACTTCCCCGAGCTTCATTCGAGAAGTGAGATTATCCATTGCCATTCCTCATTCTATAAGGATCCCCGCTTCATTCATTACTATACCCCGCTTCATTCATTACTATACCCCGCTTCAATCCTCATTCTATAAGGATCCCCTTAGACCCCCGCACTATAGAAGTCAGATCCCAAGTAAAGTCAGATCCCATTGGAACGATAGTGAACGGTACCGAAGTGAGATTACAGATAGAGATAGTGAACGGTACCGAAGTGAGATTACAGATAGTGAACGGTACCACGACCAGCATTAATTAGCATTGACTACCACCGTCATCCAGCCATGCTTAGAATAGCACTGACCAACATCATGTCATCCAGCAATGCTTAGAATAGCACTGACCACCTCATCCAGCCATGCTTAGTCGGACTGAGATCTATATGGTATGGTTACGCTTAGCTTAGAATCGGACTCACATCTATATGATGATGATGCTTAGCTTAGAATCGGACTCACATCTATATGGTTACGCTTAGAATTAGACTCACATCTATACGGTGATGCAATGCTTAGAATTGGACTGACATCTTGATGCTTAGAATCTGACATCTATAATCTATATGGTAGAATCGGACATCTCATCTATATGGTGAAGAGGAGGGAGGCACGTAGCAGAGCGAACAACGTCACTGAAGAGCAGGGAGACACATAGCAGAGCGAACAACGTCACTGAAGAGCAGGGAAGCACGTAGCAGAGCGAACAACTGAAGAGGTGATGGAGAGGCACATAGCAGAGCACGTGACTGAATGAAGGTGACAGAGGCACATAGCAGAGCGAACAACACGTGACGCAGATCTAGCGAATCGAGCAAGGGAAGATCCTTGAGAAACTCCCATTTATTCTATTCCTTAAGCAAAGGCCTACACATCCTTGAGAAACTCCCACATTCATAACTGACTCCTATTCTCCCACTCATAACTGACTCCTATTCATTACTTAATCAACAAAGGCCTACGCATCCTTGAGAAACTCCTTCCTATTTATCCTTACTATTTATTGATAAAGTACTCTCCTTATAATTCCTCTCTCTATTCTATTCCTTAATTCCTATCCAATTCCTCTATTCTACTCCTTCTCCTTAATCAAAGGTCTTCCTTAATCAAACAAAGGTCTTGTCTTATTCTCGGTAGCCATCATCCCCTCACTCTTAGTTAAGCTTATGAATCATACTCATACTCCCCTCACTCTGAGTTGGTATATATCATACTCATATCATCATACTCTTAAGCTCATGAAGGATCAGTCTAGTCTATATAGCAGAATAGCAGGAGCTCATGAAGGAGAAGCTCTATAGCGGGAGACCCACCACACCTGAAAGATAATCTACCAAAGGGGGCTAGCACACTGCTCTTGCTAACAAACAAAGGATAAGAGCGCTCACCAAACAAAGGGATAAGAAAGAAGAGGCTAGCACACTGCTCTTGCTAACAAACAAAGGATAAGAAAGAGGATAGCTCCTGATACCAAACAAAGGATAAGCACACTGCTCTTGCAGTTAGATCGGCTCGTTATCTCACTTCTACTCATCCCATGCCTACCATGCAGCCTTTACCCGACCCTCATACCATGCATGGGCATCGTTGAGCTTTGCGACGGCTCATTTCATTCAGGGAATCTGAACAAGAACCAGCGTAGTCAGTCTATATTGATTATAGTTGGCTATCTGAGACGGATAAATAGAATAAAGCAGCAAGTGTAGTATCCCAAACACTTAGATCTAGCTGGTCTGAGCCCAGACGCAGGCAACTGGTCGGGTGGGTTGCCTCTGATCCCAGCTCTATTCTTTGCTGATCAGTCCAACTCGCTCTTTGTCGCTCCTTGATTACATTCGATGAGCCCAAGCAAAAGAAAGAATGAGGATATGGTAGGGTCGCAACTTCTTGCTTCCATCTTCTATAGCATGCTTTTCTCAGTACTTGTACTTGCAGCATTACCGCGCAGCACAATTCCCATTTTGCCTCACCTTATTTGGCATGGTCCTATCTAAGCTAAGGTTTCTCACCTGCATGGGATGGGCCCGGCACAAAGAAAGCGCTTCCTTTCCTATTCCGCTAATCCAATCTCTCTTTTCACTTTTCAAAGACAAAAAAACCACTGCCCAATTGTGCTTGCTCTCATAGCGGAGAAAAAGCTCTAGCCTCTCGCATTCATTAGAGCGCTACGTATAGACATATATAGTATAGCATTACATAGAAGGCTGATTCCTAAGCATTTCATGTCCCATTAGCCCTCCCATTAGAGAACTCCTACTCACTGCATTCGCCCCTATCTTCGTAGCTCTTAAATAAGTAAGAGAAGAGGCCGGGACTCCCTCAAGGCCGTGGTGAAGAGTTCTCAATTCCCCGAACCTCCAGAACTGGGATCAGCACAATTTATTGGGCAAAGACCTCATTCCGATAGAAAGAGCACTCTTTCGTCAGCATGCTCCGCGTCCTTCTCACTCGTACGAGACTATGTGTGGCTCTTCGCGATCTGCTGTGGTGCTAGTTGAACAGTGAGTGGATCCCCGACACTTCCTTCTTTTCTCGCCCTGGTTGCCTTGACGCTTCCTTCTCCTGTTCCTACATCTCGCACTGAAAGTAGTCCATCGAAACTCTCTCCTACCCAATTGACGAATCGATCATGCTTCCGACAAGCCAACAACTGAAACTGGATCTTCTATGTAGCGCGGATCCACTTATCTCTACAATCAAGATCTCTGCTCTAGATCTATATACGGAAAAGTAAACAAGTAGCTATATAAAGAAAGGAAATGAAAGTAGTCCCGGCAACTATAAACACTACGGGACCATGGATTTGAACCCTCGCACAAGCCCTCGGAGGAAAATGCTTATATTTGATACTCCTAGTTGACGATATGAAAAAACATATGTATATGCTGCGATATATTATGAAATCAATCGTACGCTCCAACGGGAAAGAGAAAGCAAATGAAAGATAATCAAGTAGAGTGAAAGAAACTAGCTCCATATATCTTATCTTTAGATAAAGGAATGGGTTTGCGGTAGGCAGATCAAAATCAAAGTCAGGTTGGCAAATTGAGGCGACCTCAGGAGTGAATGGAAATAATCAAGTCGTTTGCAGTTGGCAATAGCACTAGCGCTCCAATTCGTTCCATGGAACGGAATGATTCACTATCTATTGTTCCGGCTAGTACGCACTAGCGCTCCAAGAATGAACTTCTCGCAAGAAAGAGTAAAGAGTCAACCCGCGCGGGCAAAGTGACCATGCGCTCCATCAATGGATAGGAGTAGACCCGTGCGATAGGACCGTGACGCGGATCAGTTGGAGGGGTCTGATCGAGGTGCGTAGCGAGTGAATGAAGTCATAAATCCAAAAATCCCCGTAACCCATTCAGCCCAGCAGTGCAGCTATACTATACTACAGTTCTTTCTGTACTCCTCTCCCTCCTCAGATCGTTAGCCCCATCCGAGTCGCAGTGCTCGCCTTACTACCATGGAATAGTTGACTACCATAGCATAGTTCACTGAGATAAATCAAATAGAATGAATGGCACAGAACCACGGATTTCACTTCGCTTCGATCGATTACTTAAGTAAAAGCAGCCTCTGTCTTAGTCACATAGAAGCAAGATGCACATTTTTTTGATTAGCGGAGCGGTACGGTAGCCTTTCCTTTCCTGTGCGTTAACCCTCCATTACAAGTCGAGACCTTTCCTGTGCGTTGCTGCTCCCGTCCCGGGTCTAAATAAAGCTTGCTTTCTTACTTAGCAGAAGTAGCGCTACTACCAGAGGTTTTCTCCTCTTTCTCTTACTTTATTTACTGACTTTCGACGTTTTGTTGTCCAGTTCTATCTTCTTCTTTTCTTTTCTATATTAGATTGTTGACCAATAGTCCGGTGGCCTTCTGAGTTCTCTATTTTCTGACTTTTGCAGGCTCATCTTACTTAACAAAGAATGTATCGCGGATGGAATATATAATGTCTCGCGTATCATTCATGTCTGTCGGACCTTCTTCTGATCGAACTCTCTCTTTCCTGTTCTATTTCCACTGGGTGCACTGTCGAGAACTCAACTTGTACTGTCGAGACCCCAAGTCGTCCGAACGCAGTGAATCGACTTTTGAGGAGTAGGCCTATGACTCTCAATTCGAACCTAGTAGCTAGAGTGACAATGATACATGTGAAGGAAAGGTGTGCTCACTGGTGTGCTCATGGTTGGGGATAATTGAAAATGACTATTGGCTAAGTGAACAGAAGATTCTCAGAAGTGTTCTTATCTTTGTGTCCTTTCTCTCTCGAGACTGCTACTTGTTCTTTGATTTGATCTGGGATCGTCATTCGTTCATTAGGGCAGGGCCCGCGATCTTTCTTGTTTCAACGCTCTTATCCATCTTTCTTGTCTCAGCGCTCTTATCTTAAATATAAATATACCACGTGAGAAGAGTCAACAGTTAGGCTAAGAGTCCACGTGAGAGGCACCCACCGAGAGAGCCAACAAAGCCCGGGAATCAGAGTCTTACGTGTCCAACAATGAAATTAGGGGAAAGGAGGACAAGTCCTCAGTCACAGAGGATGCCTTATAATGGATAAGGTAAGGATCTCAAGCGCACGCTTCGAAAAACACATATGTGCCATTCCATGCTATCGATCTACTTACTCTACCCAGGACTCTACTCGGACTAGGAGGAGGGGCAAGTCAAATTCCGAAAGCATCCATGCACAAGACTTTATGGAAGGGACGATTCAATGTATGGCTCACGTACGCACGAGGAATGAGTTCGTGAAGTACCAAGTTCAAGTCCTCATTTATAGTCCCCATGGCAATGGGCAGTAGGAGCTAGGCTTCAAGGTCTTTTTCAGAATCATTCCGTCTAGGTCTGGATAAAGGCTCGCCCCTTATTCTGATCTGATAAAGCTCCCCTTATTCTGATAAGCAGAGAACGGGTAGGCGGAGTAGGTGGATTGTGGATCAGGAGGACGGAAAGACTCATAATCTCAGCTTAGGCCTGGGCCACGTCCTTCCTCTTTCCTTGAGGACTCACCTCGTCTTCATGCATGGGTCATGAGTAGGCTAGCTGCCATAGGCGGCGAGACACTGACGCTAGGTTCGCGGACCCGACTTCCCGGGCCTCGCCTACAAGGGTGATCAAGATGGCGGAGCTCGGGGAAAAAGAATAGATGAGGCTAGCAGACAAAGGAGCCATAGTAGAGCAACTAGAGGAGTAGAGGTGAGGAGAGCAGACGGATGTGATTCTCCGGAGCAGCCACGGCGAATAGGACGCAGAGAGAAGAACACGATCCTATCTTGAATGGGTCGGATAGCGTACTTCTTTCTTGGAACTGGATAGAGCACTGAACGAGAACGTGGGGGAGCAACCTACCCCGGCATTTCTAAGTAGAAGGATTGAAGTGAGAGGACTGAGGGAGTGAGAACTAAGGACGGTTGGGCTATCAGCGAGATGAGAAGGAGCGTGACGCCACCGATATAGGAATGGGCAGACCTCAGAAGTACAAGTATCGGAATGAACGAATCCGAAGTTCATCTGCGAACAAGGTTACGTATGGAACGTAGGTCTCTAACTACGTCAAGAGGATGATCCTTTCTTTCATGGGAGACTCGGGATATCTGGCGACCACATTCTCTAGAAAGCTTACTAGTGGTGGTGGGGGGAAATGTTAGGAGCGAAGGAAGATAAGAGTAGCCTACAAAGGTGCGGAGTAAGGTGTGGGGGCGGGTGGAGCCTGGACAGCTGCAATAATCTCCTCCAACGGAGCTAGCGATTCCGTGATAGGATTCCGGTTCATGAATTAGAGCACTCACTCTTCTCTTAGTGGAGTTCCTTTTAGGAGAGCTCGCTGTAGTCCCCCACTTCTCTAGTCAAGCTCGGCCATCAAAGCAGAAAGAGCCCCGTTCTCATCTCTACTTGTATTTATCCTCGACTAGAGTCATTCCAACGCCTTATGCCACCTGCACTACACTAGACTGAAGAGGATCAGGGGAACGGGATCGGTTATGCTACCTGTGAAATTCCGGATCAGGTCACTACTGAAACAGAGCCGACTTCCCGGTGCTCTGGAAGGTGGGAAATGAGTGCGACTCCATCGTCCTCTCTGGGAAAGCGACTCTATCGTCCTCTCTGGGCCGGGATCACCCTGTCCACAGCGCCCGGTGCCCCGCTAGCCTACTTGTCTTGGAGAAAGAGAGGAACCGTTCCCATGCCTTGCCTGGAGCGGGAGAGGTTTCATCACTCTGATCATTCGAGATGCGATATGACAGACATGAGTTATATAACTCTAGAAGGTCTGGTCAAACTCACTCTCATAAAGAAGCTCTAGTCAAACTCACTCTCATAAAAAGGGTCTGGTCCGCCCTCTACTAGTCAAACTCACTCTCATAAAGAAGGTCTGGTCCACACCTTGCTCGCTCCTATCATACTCCCCGGGTCCGCTATCCTCTCTAGATTACGAAGACGTTCTTAACTATTTCGCTCCTCTAGATCAAAGAAGACGGTCTCAACTATTTCGTTCCTCTAGATCACGAACTGAAAGTGGATTCTAGCTTACAAACTGGGAAAGGTTGATTCTAGCTTACAAACTAGGCGTTCTGAGAACCCTTTCATCTGCTAGCTACAGAGTGAGATCCCTCGCCTCATCGGGAATGCTAGCTACTGAGTTTGATTCATTGGGTTGCTTGCTATAGTCTGATAGGGTAGGGTTGCTTGCTATAGTCTGATCCCTCACCTTATAGAGTTGGGTTGCTTGCTTTGCTAATATAGTCAGATCCGGAAGAATGCCACTGCTGCTACATTGGTCGAATGCCACTGCTCCACTCAGGGAATGAATAGTTTGGCTTGCTTTGCCTTTGCTTCCACTGCTCTACTCTTCTCAAGTGCCATGTAGAATTCTTTCTTTCTCTTCTCACATCCACTGCTCCACACAAAATGAGGAATGCCACTCACTGCTCCACTAGTCTTCGAGTCGTCCCTTCGTCCAGAAAGAGCTCCGAGGACTCAGACACAAGCCAAAAGAGGACAGGACTCAAGCTCCCGAGGACCAGCAGAGCCAGGCAAGAGTCATACAAGGGCACCAGTCATACAAGGGACAGCTCTTTACATAGAAAGATGCGGAACCCGAGGAAATAGCTAGAAAGATGCAGAACCCGACGACCCCTCATGGCATCCGCTCTATAGAGAGGATGCAACTTTCTTTTGCTTCTCTCGGTCCGGAATCCGGAATATATGACTTTTGCTCTGAAGAACTATCGGTCTTTTGCTCTCATTTGCTCTCGGTCCGGAAGGAAACCCACCAGGTCATCCATGTCTCGCACTTAACGAGTCAGCTCATTGAGTCTTCGTCTCGCACTTAACGAGTCAGCTCATTGAGTCCTCCCTCTCCTGGTCTTTCCCGTACCACATGTCAGAGTGGCCTGCCTGCTCTCAGCCCAAAGCTCGCATCCTTTGATCTTTCTTCCTTTATCCCGCTTCTCTTTCTTCCTTCCCTTGATGCACAGGCTCTACTACCTCATCTCAACCAGAGATTCCCGGATCACACCTCCTCTTCCCTCTTGCTCCTGACAGGACAAACTTCGACGAACCCCAGCTAAGTCAGCTCGCAAATGGAGATAAGCCCTTCCTCTCAGCTCGCAAATAGAGATAAGCCCTTCCTAGACAAGATCGAGTCTTTGACGCACAGCTGCTCGATCTGGTTGACAAGACTAGATCAAACCAACCAAAGAAAGACAAACCAACCAATTAGTGAGAGCCTAAAGAAAGACGGAGTGAGAAAGACTGAGCGAACGGTAGGTTGGGAGTGAGATACATGAAATCCATACTTTGGAGCTCATCTTCATCTCATAGCCCTGATCCTTATTTCTATATAAAGCAAGAGCGCGGAGATCCTTATTTCTATATAAAGCAAGAGCGTAGAAAGAAAGAGCGCAGAACTAGACTCAAAAGGAAGAGCCCTGAACTAGATGACCATATGAAATCCGCTCACCCCACATTACGGATAAAATGGCAGAGATAGCCTTTGACGAAAGAAAGCCTACGCCTATCTGACGAAAGAAAGCCTACGCCTATCATGTCGTGCGTCTTTGATCAACTAGCCTCACCCGTGCTTCTCAACTAGCCCATGCCTATCTCACTCGTGACCGGAAGAGAGGCCGATCCACGTGTCTAGTCCTCGTCCCTTCCGAGCACGAGTAGAGTAGTCCTCGTCCCTTCATCACCCGAAGTGGTCTTCTGCCTTCCCGGACACTTGACTATACTAGGTAATGTGGTTAAACTTCCAAACCTGCTTTGACAGACTAATGAGTGATCAGACTCAAGTGAATAGAGCTCAGACTCAAGTGGAATAGCTGCAGTTCAGACTCTCATTGGTAGGTCTCGACTAGCTGCAGTTCAGACTATAGCTCAGACTCAAGTGGAATAGCTGCAGTTCAGACTATCCAAAGATTGGTCGGTTACTTCAAGATTGGTAGGTCTCGACTGCTAACCACAAAGAAGAAAGATTGGTCGGTTTCGACAAGATCCTTCCTCACATTGGTCGGCTAGAGAAATAGCTAACCACAAAGAAGTCCACACACTAAGCGCATATGATGAATACGCGGCGAACACAGTCCCCAGGCAACTTGGCGACTTAGGGCCATTTCGAGTGCTAAGAGCTTTGCATCCCAGGGCAAAGGCAATCTCGAGTGCTAAGTGGTTGGTTGGCTTAAGGGTTGGATGGCCTTATAGAGAACGGCACTGAAAGTCGAGTCAAAAGTCAAAGATGAGTAAAAAACACTAGAGACGGGGCACTTAGACAACAGACGGGAGGGATGATCCTACTTCCAGGCACTAAAGGCTTAGAGCAAAGGCACTATAGAGAGAAACGACGACTACGCACCATAGATCACAATCCAGACTTTGTTAGATTAGATTGATGGACGACTTGATGATAGAGGATGACTAGACAGCGGTGACAATTGCTATCGATCCTTCCACTAAGGATTGTGCAAAGGCACTCCTTTCAAAGCAGTCTTGCCCACCAGGTCTCTCCACTTCCCGCAAAGGAACTACCACTGCCCTTTCTGTCTTGTCTCTCAACTTCTCAGAGACTGTCCAGCCTACGAAGAAGATAGCTATCCCCGAATAGGAGCTATAAAGCAATGCCCCAATAGGAGCTATAAAGCAATGCCAGGTCTGAGTCTTAGCTACATCTCTAATCTCTACTGTCCCAACTTCTCTATCTTAGCTACATCTCTAATCTCTACTGTCCCAACTTCTCTATCTTTGCTACATCTCTACTGTGTCCATCTTTACGAAGGCCCATCGAATGATAGCGGAAGGTCCGCTCCAAGGAACGGAAGGTTTCTCCTCCAACTGTCTCGGTCGAACGCACGTCTTGCTGCTTTCTTTGCTCTCTGCTCTTCTCCTCTCCTATGATCGGCATGCTCTTCTCAAGTGACGAAAGATAGCCTACCACAGCTCATCAAGTAAGAAAGATCGACGAAAGATAGCCTACCACAGCTCATCAAGTAAGAAGGATCGACATCAATTCAATTCCGCTTCTATAGAGGAGAGGGCTAGGAGGGTGCTTTCCGCTTCTCACATTTCAAGTGCTTCTATAGAGGGGAGGGCTAGGAGGGCCTAGTAGTAGGCGCTCAGTAGAGACTCGGAAAAGCACTAGTCGGAAATCAAATAGTGAAAGCCTGAGAAGACGTAAGTGAAAGCCTGAGAAGACATAGAGGATCAGAGGGAGGTGCGGGAACCACCTATAGCTAAACCTTCCTCCCGTGCACCATGGGACCAACCTATAGCTAATTATTTCGAGATCATCAAAGAGGTTCGACCTTCTACCATTTGCGCAAAATCATCCATTTCGAGTTGAGAGACCTTAGACAAAAAGAAAGCAAAAGTGAGCTTTTCAAGACAAGACTCAGTCCCACGGATAATTGATTGCTTCTTTTCTTATAAAAGGCAAAAGCACTGAAAAAAGCAGTAGCTCTCAGGGCTTACGAAAGATAGGCGCGAACGACCGAGTCCGTTGCTATTGAGTAAAAGGCAAAAGCGCAGAAAACCATTTGAAAGGGGAAAGGAGCGGAGGAAAAAACTAGACTCTGAAGGGAAGGCTTGGAGCATCAGAGTGAGCAATCACTATTTGGGTTGATTCTCCGTCTCCACTATTAGAGATGAGATCCCGAGCTTCTTAAAATAAAAGAAAGTGCTCAGGGCTTCATCTTCATATAGAAAGGAAAGTGCTACGGACAAAGATAGCGAACGAAGCAAAAAAAAGCGAAGAAAAAGGAAAGAAAGTTGCGGACATTGATGCTGAAAACTAGAAGTAATAGAAAACTTATTGATAAGCGAGGGGGTCTAAGGGGGAGAGGAATGAAAGTAGGGTAGTATGGATAGAGGAAGAGCGCTAGTTACGTGAAGCTTGAATAGAAAAGGAATGGGACCGGAGAATGAGGAGCTGGGCTTTCTACAACTTTTGACCAGAATAGACAGTAGAGGTGGGATCACCTTGCCCCCTTTTTTGGAAAGACTGAGTGGAACTTGCCTTCTTGGAAGACAGAGTGGAAAGGAGCTTGCACTAAACTAAGCCCTGAAAGAGTGGAGGGAGAGGGTACCCAATTATAGTGTGTTAGGCTCGAAATAACAGATAGGGAGAGGGTACCCACACCCAAATTATAGTGTGTTAGGCTCGAAATAACAGATAGGGAGAGGGAGAGGGACGTGTGATTGAAGGGACGGAAGGGCTCGACTCCTAAATTGATTGATTTTAAAAGTCGAGTCAAACTATTGGGAGAGGGACGAGCGAGAGCTACAAATTTGAGGGGATGGAAGAGTCAATGGTACACCATTGACGACCTGTTGCTGCGACAGTGGAGGTCAAGTAGAATGCCGAAGCGTATGTAGAAATCGACTACTTGTGGCCTTTCTTTCTGTCCCTAATGTGAGCAGGTAGCCCCCTTTTCATTCCAGTATCTGAGTTCAGTTCCCCCTTGGCAATGTGTGAGTTGGCCACTCCCCTTGAATAGGATTAGGTCGCTTACCAGATCAAGTCTCAAATCTATCAGCCGAATCCTCTAGTCCTCCGTAGACCTGTCAAGTCTTTACGTTCAGTCAGGAAGGGATCCGCCGACCCTCACTTCAGTAGATCTCTTTTATTCGACCAGACTGGGCAAATTCATGGTCTTCTTTTCTTTTAACGACTATCTTGCTATTGCTATGCTATGTCTCAACCTCCAAGCACGCACAAGAAAGAGTCCTCCTCACGCGACAAATAAGGCATGGCAATGGCATGGAAGCGGTGCATAAGGTCTCTCTGGTTGAAAGCTGTAGTCGTTTATTTGGATAGCATAGCATGGACTCTCCTCATCCAGGTGCAAACTGCTCGTACGGGGTGTGGGGTACGGTCAAAGAAAGGTTTCTGACTTACAGAGCCAGCGAACCCATTTGCAAGCGTCCAACCGGCTAGGCGCATCAACTCATAACTCTGAGGGGCGAGGGCAGATTTCAGCACAATTGGGTTAAGCCTTTATCATAGAGCTCCACTGTGGGATTCAATAGAATGAACTGATGATTTTCTCTGTGGACTCTTCTCCAACTGAGCTACTGGCGCTAGGAAGACTCAGGTAGGGTTGGGAGCCGGGAACTATCCTAGGCACTGCCCTCGCCTCCACTCTTTCTCTTTCCATCCACTCCTTTGGGTGCGCTTATCCGGAGAAGGCTGAAGTAAAGTCAGGCTAGGTCCGAGAGCTAAGCTTATATATAAAAGAGTATGAATGAAACCCGCACATAGTGGATTCTGCCTTGAGCCACCCATGGCTTGACTTGAGTGCCACAGACCTTTGATTACCGTGCGAACAACCAACTAGAGCTAGATAACTAAGGGAATCTCACTCTAAAGGAGCAGGTTAGCCAGAAAACCAAATCGAGCAGATCAGATAAGAAATAGTATTAAATATTAATAAGAAAGAAGCGTACCGAGGGGAGCCGGGGCAACCTTTAGAGGGCAGAAGGGCTTTCTGAATGTAGGAGTAGAAATCCACTTTCTCACCCGGAAGGGGTAGATCGTTATGAGAGTTCGCACCCCAGCGGTCGTAAGCGCAACACAGACCTTTGACAGTCGTCCCATAATTTGATTGAGCTTTCGGACCCCGACGGAAAAAGAGTGGGGGGAAGACTCCTTCGGGAGGCACTGAGAGGGAGACTTGAATAGGTTTCCGAGGAGTGAGGGGAACTCCACCTAGACTACATAGGATCCATCTTCTTTATATATAGATTCGGGATCTGCCCTCACTAAGCTCAAATTCTCTATCTTCTAGGTTCCAGTCCAGAGGCGTCTTTCTCGCTTCTCTGAAGGTAATGAAGATTGAACCAAGCGGGTGTCAAATTCCACGAGTGACTCTGACTCCGCCAGCTTTCCCATATTCGAGAATATATACTCTAAGCTTGCCCTTCACCTGCACCATCTTCTTCATAAGGGCATAGAATCGAGCTAGCTCCGGCTGAGCTAGTGAAATTGGAGCCGGATATGGGATGCTGCACCACTTTGTGTCACTTCGTTCACTCCAGTTCTCGAACCTGTAGAGTGGATCTTACATGCCCGACCTAACAAGTGACACCTAAGCTCAGAAGAATCAGTAATTTCAGTTGGAGCGGAGTCCAGAACCCCCCTAGAACCCCTGCTTCTTTTCTTGATGAGCCTGACTTCGCTGAATCCTTCTCTCACCACGGAGACACCTAACTCCAAATCTTATCCGAAGCGCACTATCACAGAACAAGCCTCGCCTGGATTCCCCTATTCTAGGTGCTCCCCGAACGGAAGAAGAATGGATCTGGGTAGGCATCCTTCTCACTCTCAAGTCGGGAACTAGCATACCGAGTGCCATTCGCAGCCGCTCACTTGACTTGCTCCATTTTCCCTAGTCTATGAATATAACCGAGAATATCCACTCTCTCTAGCAGTAGCTCCTCTAGTATGATTGATTACGCAGATGCCCGAAACGTATGCCTAGCTTTCTTTTGCCTCCTTTCCCGTAGCGTAGAGGGGCAGACCCCATAGCTTCATCGAATTAATTGAATATTTGGTGAATCGAAGCACTTGAGTGATGTCCATTGAATCCCCATCTCAAGAAAGGAGTCCTCTTTATCTTCTTGGTGGAATGACCGGTTGGGAAGCGGATTGAATTTCATGGTCGAGCTCTCTTCATTTGTTTTTCCCGGGAGTCGGCACCAATTACTGGCTTAGAATGAGTCCTCTGCGGGCGTAGCTACGCTCCGAACCTCGAGCTTACTTAGAGGTGCAGAAGAGGGATCTCACCGTAGAGTTAGGGACTCGGTATGCTTCTTAGTAATAATATAAGATCTGCTCGACTTAAGCTGGCATCTCCCGCTACAGCAGTCTGGGATTCAATAGTGTTTTTTTATTCTTTTCTTTCTGGGTAGATAAAGTCAGTCGAATACGAACTTTCAGAGACGATAGGGTCCGAGGGCGGTCCGGAGAATCAATGAAGGAGTGCCTTAAGAGCCTTTGTACCAGTGAACCCTCATAAGTGTGGGAGGCAGAAAAGAAGACAGCGAAGGATACTTCATGGGCTGGTCAGAGGGTTGATCAGAGTAGTCTCTTATATGCCATGATCTGTGGTCTGGGAAGCGCTATCCCTGCCCTTCCCCTCTTTCTGTCTTCAAGCTAGGTTGAGCAGACTGATATTCTTTATTACTTGACTTGATTGAAACCCGATACCGCAACTGGTATCATACTTTCTTCTGTGTTGAAAGAGGAGTACGAAATCAGTCTTGCTTTTATGTCGATGGCACCACTCTCTGATCATTCTCTTTTATCTCTCTCCTATTTCCATTCACAAAGCTGGGGTAGCACTCGACCCAATAAGGATAGAACGATGGGTAGCTCGGCCCAGTAAAGTTAAGTAAGAACCTCTCCTGTCTTTGGAGGAGCTGTGGTTCTCTTCCACTTTCCAAGAGTTGCATAGATAGCGGGTCTCTCGGTCGAGTACTCCAGTTAGTTCAGACCTTGCTTGGCATCAGCACATCTATTTCTACATTCTATTTTCAGCTTGAAATGGTTAGGCCCCCAACATGAGGATAAGTCAATCCGATGCCCTACCCCATTGCACTATTGACTAGACCGCCCATTCCTTGTCCTATTGGCAAGCTTCCATAGCATAGTTGGATGCTACCACAACTTCTATACCTTTTGAAAAGCATGGCATGGAATTGAACCCAACCCATTGACATTCATTGATGGATGTGTGACTCAGGTCAGAAAGGAAGCTAGCTGCGCAGATATACTCAATGCAATTTATCCGGCCTAACTAAATATTTAGAGAAGATGGCAGAACAGATAGAAGGAAAAAGCACTAGCTCAGAGGGAAAGAGTCATATATACGAGATAGGCTACCGCTAGACAGAGCTATTTGCCGGGGTGAAAGGGAAAAGAGGAGAGGTATTTAGACCCAGCCAACGAAGCACAGGAAAGAGAGGACCGAGCGACAGCTCCGGCGTCACTATTGTTAGCACGTTCCGAACGATCGACCATGGCCCGTGACGAACGAGAGAAGCGACATGGTGGCCCGTGACGCAGAGATGCCAGCGAAGGAAATGTGCTGTAAAGCCCCAGAGGATTGAGTCCCTATCCAAGGAGTAAGTTCATATGCCCTATCGTACCATGTCTCTCAAGTGTATGGATGATAGTGATGTCAGGCCTTATCTGAGATATTGATAGCATGCAGCCATCAGGTCTTTGATTACTTGGTATTGCTAAGCCATCCACGACTCAGCCTTCCCCGCTATTGGATTGCTCAGTATGGTCCGCTGGATTCAGTGTCCGGCTTAAGGTTAAGGAAAGTTCCACGCTCGTGAATATTTCTCAAGTCTGAGTCATGTAAAGAAGGCTCAGATCGAGCCCATATTCGGATCAGGTAGAATCAAGGAAGACCCAGCTCCCGAACACAAGATGCTAAGCGGAAGGCCCAGCTCTGAGCCCTCTCAATCTCACCATTCATTCGCCAATTCGACTAACGTCTCACCTATCTATATCCAGTGGGTACCCTTCGCCTACCTCTTTAGGCTCAGCTCTTCGCCAATTCGACTAACGTCTCACCTATCCAGTGGGTACCCTTCCTCTTCTTGAATGAAGATAAAGTACTTGTTGGGCTATACCAGCGAATCGAAAGGAAAAAAGAGCACACCACTGAACCTTGCTACAGAATAAAGTAGATCCAGAGCTTAAGAGGGGCTAGCCGTCCGAAAGCATGAGCGCCAGTCCACTATTCTTTTTGATTAGAAAATCAAAGAAGCAAAAAAGCTTTGTGGAATTTGCTTTCATTCCGATTCCCTTCCGCCCCTACACAGACCGGACCTGCAATGTAGTAATGGTCATTAAGGGAGTTCAAGCTCAATCTGGGTTCACCGCTTTCTTCATATGAATAGGAAAGCCACTCCGGATCCTCGTACGCAAGAACTATGATTAGTTCAGTTAGCTACGCTTGAGTATGTGAATCAATCGTCTATGTCTCTTCTCTCTTTTCCAGGAAAGTCAAGAAGGAAATCCTGGGTGTCAGAATCTCAGCTACTGAACCAAACTACATAACTCTTCGCCCACAACTGATTCTCACCTATTACTAGAGGACACAGCTACTGCCAGAGAGCAAGGAAGTTGCGCTGGGGCATAGATACGATACACAAGGATTAATGGAGAATGAATGAGTGAAAATATGAGATAAAGAATAAATGGAATGATATCGTATGAGATGTGAGCAAAGAGTTCATTAAGTAAGAAAAGGGGGTGGCAATGAAAGAAAGTCACTTAAGCTCCCGTGATGTAAAGTAAAGAAGGGCCCTGCCAGAGAAAGGGCATCGTCTATAGCTCGCTGAATTCGATTCGAAGAGATAATGCGACTAGGAGGAAGAAGTTCCATAATCAATTAAGGAAGAAAGATGATCGATATAAGACAGTGAGTGGCCACCCAGCATTCTTCGACTAATTTCTTGTTATGATTGATTGGGCTATTTAGACGTGAGCTAAGAATATATTATATAACACGTTCTATTTAGCTACTATGAAAAGAGAGGCAAGTGCAAGAGAGGAACTATATGCTAGCCACTATAGCTTATCATTTGTTATGGCTTGGGCCTTTGATGTCAGATATCGGTGCACATACTCCTTCTAGATTAGAGGAGAGAAGGAACCACAGGTATGCGAGCTTCTTTATGCATGGGATGTAGAAGTGTTTAGATTATTGGAATTCTTTAACCTTCCAGTAGCAGTAGAGGGCCTAGGCAGTCTACCCTTTGCCGTGACATCACTCTAAGCCGGAGAGGTGGGGCGATGCCCATGGGTCCGTAGGCAGTGAGAAGTTTCCAGGGCTTATCTTGTCTTGTCCTATGTGAGGTAGAGAATCCCCGCTCTAAGCTCTTATTGGCGTACTTGGCGGAAAACACTGAGATAGATACAACTATATATAGTTGCTTGGACTGAGTTCCGACCGAGGCTGGGCTCAGCACCTTGACTACGCCTTCATATACTCCATCTAGATAGGAGAGAGCAAGTAAAGCCGACGTAAAGGAGGAGCGAAGAGCAAAAGTGTAGCAGAGAATGCAATGAAGAGAAGCGACGTGAGCGTGAAATAAGACATAAGAACTCTAGTTAAGACAACTAGATAAGTGCCACGGGAGCTACTACTGCCGCATTAAGACTTCAAGGAGCGACTTAAGTGACGGACGAATGCAATGACGTGAAGCGCTCTTTGGTCCTAGTCCGAGTCACACTTTCCATTAAGTCAGTAGCTTTCAGTCCTTGAATGGGAGCCAGGAGTTGAGGATCTCTTGTCTTAGGTTAGGGCCCACCCCTCGAGCGTACAAACTTAGTCTCCCACGAGGTAGGAGGCTGGGCGCGGCAGACCAGATAAAAAGGGCCCTATCGGACTCATCACAAATCAAAGATGAGACCCACAATCTGCTACCGCTTACTTCGACTATTTCTTCCCTTATCCTCGGTATAAGATGGGTTCGAACTCCGGCACAATCAACACAGAGCAAGTACCAAGGGGTCCATAGGGGGCGAGGGGATGTCAGCTGTCAATCTCTGATATATTCTCTGATTGAGAGGCGCCCGGTCAGAAGAATCTTCTTTCTCGGAATCCGTAGAATAAGGAAGTTGTCTAGTATGAACCCACCTGTAGCGGTACTCCTGAATTGTCTTGACTTCAAGCATTCAGTCGAGCACGCTCTTAATCTCTTTTTTCAGTAGAGTGCGAGTTGTCTACTTCTCAATTCCCTACTGGGGCTAGCTGAATCTTGACTCTTCTCTTCAACCTCCTTCCAGAGAGCTGGAGTTGTTTTTTCGTAGAGCCACTCGTCTGTCTTGCGCTTTCTTATCTTTGAGGGTGGAATTTGTTGGACTTGGAAAGTGGTGGGCGGATGGCTTCTTTTCTTTAATAAGTTGCTGCCTCGAGTCCTTCCTATTCCCCATCAGTATCAGTCCTTGAATGGAAAGATTCACTCCTCTTTGCATTTGCAGCACCACTCTTATCGGGACTCCTCCATAAGGTATGTGGTAGCCGTATTGGTTCTAAGCTCCGACTCTCTTTTATTTCGAACTGAGAATGGTAGCTGAAAGGTATTCATTCTTTGGTCTAGTCAGACTCATAAGACGTCATGGGCACATGAAAGATATGGAGACCGGGCCTGCTCTTACGAAGTTACGGGTAGGTCAAAGCTAAAGGACTGGCAGTCAGAAGAGTTATCAAACCGAATAGAATAAGAAATAAGAAATCCCTCCTTCTTAGTAGAAGCGCTCTGCTAAACGGGCCAGTTGTCGCTCCCGTTGGAACGAGCGAGAGCTAAGTGGAGCTTCTTTGCTAAACTCATAAGTAGTCACAAAACTCTCGGTCGCTCTAATTCTAAGCCTGAAATGAAGGAGCGAGGTAAGACCCCACTATAGTAGGGGCTCAGAAGTGTCGCAGGCCCGCACATCGTAGAGTTTCACGACGTTGGACTTGGCAGGGCGCCGCCCTACAGGTGAATCATCTGGACTTGGCAGTTCTACGTCGCTTTCTGAGTGGATGCCCACTGACCAGGGCAGGGGGTGGGTTCAGCGCCGCCCACTGACTAAAGAATAGCATCGGGCTGGTCGGGTCTGCCCTTTAAGCCATTTTACGAGGGAAATCAAGGAGGGCTACGGGTGGGACTGAAAGCGAAGACTCTCCTGCTAAGATTGGAACTACCTCCTTTCTATAGATAGTCAGTGGAGCGAGTGAAACGATTCTGGGAAGATAGCTTTCTATTTCTATTGTTATTGTTCGTTCAATTGCTCTCATCTAATTGCATCTGGGCACAGCACTCTCTCTTTTCACTCCAGCTATTGCATCTCTGGTCGCAATGACTGATTGGACACTTGATTCTCCGCACTCAAGACTCACTCATCCTTTGTCTCACTCTTCTGATAACATTTCTTCTGAGACTCACTCATCCTTTGTCTCACTCTTCTGATAACATTTCTTCTGAGACTCACTCATCCTTTGTCTCACTCTTCTG
>JBBMJZ010379819.1:0-16452 GCA_037833815.1 Zingiber zerumbet
TCAGATCTGCGCTCATCAAGCAGATCAAGCTGAACAAGGAGATCCAGAGCGCTCTGCTTTCTTCTCACCGGTTTGGAAATCTCTCCTCCGAGGCGTCGGATGAGAATGTGGGCTTCGACTTAGCTGGCCCTGGCGTCGGTGTGTGCAGGAAGGTGGACAAGCCTGCGGAAAGAAGAACAATCGAATGGAATCCTAAGAAAAATAGTTTTTTGTTTGCGATCTGTCTGTCCGGCCAGATGTCCAATCACTTGATCTGCCTGGAGAAGCACATGTTCTTTGCGGCGCTTCTCCACCGAGTGCTGGTGCTCCCGAGCGCGAAGGCTGATTACCAGTATGATCGCGTCTTGGATATCAACCACATTAATGAGTGCTTTGGAAGGAAGGTGGTGATCTCATTCGACGAATTTGCTGAGATGAAAAAGAATAAGATGAAGATCGATAGGTTTATATGCTACATTGCTTCGCCACCTTGCTTTCTGGATGACGAGCACATTAAAAGGTTGCGGAACCTGGGGCTTTCTCTTGCTAAAGTTTAGGCTGCTTGGCCTGAGGATGCCAAGTTGAAGACACAAAAGAAGAGGGTCATCGGCGACATAATGCCCAAATTTTCATCAAATGATGAGGTGATTGCTATCGGAGATATGTTCTATGCTGACGTGGAGGAAGAATGGGTGATGCAGCCAGGAGGACCACTTGCTCACAAATGCAAGACAGTGATCCAGCCAAGTCGGTACATTTATCTCACAGCACAACGGTTTGTGCAAACTTTCTTAGGAAACAATTTCATTGCCCTTCATTTTCGTCGACATGGGTTCTTGAAATTTTGGTAAGCCATCGTGTTTCCACTTCTGATTTCTTCATATGATGTATTTTTCAAGCTTCAGATACATGTTTTGCAATTTCTCTTGCGTAAGTAACTGAATTGGTGCACTAATAACTTATAATCTCATTCATCAATGTCACTTAAGAGAATTTGGTAAATTGTAGTGATTATTAAAGTCGATGATCGATAGTAATGTGTACTATCCAACTTAACTGATGCTCAATGCTTAGTACATTACACTGTCAGAGTTAATGGTTATATGTGTAACAATGTATAGTATTTGTCCCACATTGGTAATTAGGTGATCAAGTGTTATATTAGTCGTGAATATATGTTTCACATTGTCGTTCTTATACTCTCAATCCTTTATAGCCTATTTCTACCTCTCCTCATCTCCTTATCGCATTGAATTATGCAAAGCCTTTTCACTCTCCTGTATCTCCTTTCCTTTAAATACTTTTATAACACCCTTGTTTAGTAGTACATGGTAAGTTATGAACTGATTAATGGTTCATAATCTTAGATAGTGATCTTTTATTAACTTAGGTTTATGTATCTTTAGCCAGTAGTTGAGCCTGACAAGTGAATAGGTTATTCTCATCTTGTAGGTTATGGCAAATGGTATTAGGATGGGGAAGTGTTGGAAACAGTTATTTGTGTGGTAGCGAAGCCACCATTAGGCCCCATATCATATGTTCAATTAGAGGTGGCTTTGAACTATAGATTATTTATATCGTGTTGGGAAGTCAAGTCATAACCAAGGAGATATGCATGGCCTATGGAGACATACATGGCTTAGTTTAGTCTGACATAGTGAGTGTTGGGTGATTTATAAGCTTAAATTAGATAGCTACGACTAACTTGAGTTGGGCATTTAGGGTCAATGGTTGGGCTTAGCAGGGTAATGGTTAGTTATCACATTTGGGTGGGTAAGGACACTCTCCATAAACATAGCGCTAAACATCACTTTCTTTGCTAAGTACAATCAACTTGAGCTCTCTCACATAGGATCATCATGCCCGCTACACCTTTGCCACCATGGAAATGCAGAGACAAGCTCATCTTGACATTTTATCATAATAACAATACCAAAAGGTTCATTGACCTACTGTTCATGTTATTAAACAACAGAGCCTCATCTATTGTGTTGGCCTCCATTCCATCCTGGTCCATACGGTCACCTGAAGATTCACTTTTGCCTCCTCTGCATCCTTCTTTTGTTCCATCTCTCCACTTGCAATTCTGCTTGACCACAATATCCCACAACCTCCATAACTTGCCTGTTTAGACTCAGTGTCTTTTGTCTTGGCCTAACAAGTTCAGGCCCAACCACAATGGGTCCAATCTAGCAAAAAAAAATTGAAAGAAGGGAGCAGAAGAAAGGAATGACAGTTAAAAAAGAGCTGAGAGTAATAAAAAAGGAGATCAAAAGGGAGGATCAATAAAGAACATTAAGAAATAATTGGACATCTTTGAAAAAGAAATGCATTTTTTTTAAATGGCGGTACACAACAGAGAAATGTGAAAAATAAATTACATATTCTTAGAAAGGAGGACACACTGTTGAAATAAAGGACGTTACGAACCTTTAATATTCTTCATCTCCTGCAGATTTCTTCTTTATCATTTTTCTAATTTTCCTTCCATCTTTAAGTATATTGTGTGCATTATTGCAGGTATTTGTCTCTTGCAACATTTCTCTGTTCTCATAGTTGATTTCTGGTTTTTTCATAGCCTCTCCTGCCATCTTTTTCTCTATGAGTAAAATAAAAAATTAGGACTCTTGTCATTTTTCCTCTCTCAAAGTAGATGTGTAATCCTGATCTCATTTTTTCCTACAACATCTTTTTAACCTTTACACTGTACCTTTTAGTATGATTTTTCTTTTGTAGATGTCAGAACTAATATTCTGTCTTTACATATTTTCCTTATCTGAGTTATTTCAGAATTTATGTTGTCTCTCTTCTGATATTGAATCCCCGTTATATCAACAGTATATCTTGTAAGTTGAACTCGGAAAGGGTCTTTCTAATTCTCAAAAATAAGGGGCAAATAGACTCATTGAGAAATATTTTTTGTTCTTATCTGATTATAAAATTATAAGATCATGATTTGATCCCGCATAAGTTTAGTAAAAAGAATAGCCTTCTCCTTTGATCCAACAACAACAATAATCAAGTCTTATCCCACAAGGTGAGGTCGGCTTCTCCTTTGATCATAACTGGAATGAATTCAATCAGAACATGAAAACAAGACAAAATTGGTTTTTAGAATTCAGTACAGGGTCCACTTCTTTTTCCCTGCAATTCTTCATCATTTGTCTCTTCGTTTCAATAACTAAATTTGATATTGATTAATATTTATCCTCCATGGGACAAGTGTCAGAGGTTATTGTTATATGGGTGTTTATATTATTTTAGTCAGAGTATTATGCTAGAATTCTTTTTATATGGTGTCTTTTATTCTCTCTCAATTTGCATGATACATTACATGAAGTTCTTAAGTTCCTTCTTTGTTCTTAGGAGAAATCAGTCTTTCTTTCAGTTCAACGATCTATTTTGTTCCATCTTGCTCCTTTTTTCTTCATGCTGCAGACTGCTTGTTTAATTTCTAGCAACATATCAGTTGTTAAATTGAGAGATGATCGCATGGCATTTTGATTATTGACTTTTAGAAGGCAAGGAATACTTCCCAACAATCGAGACATACTGTACATATGATGCCATAGTGGAGAGTATCTAAAAGATTACATTGTATTTGTATGCAAATTCTGGATAGTTGGTCAAATAAATTCTGATGTTCCTTCCTTGTAGAGGTTGATAAACAATTCTTTGGAAGTTGCAAATAGCTTAGAAGCCAAATCTTGACTATTAGATCCTTCCAATGCGAACCATGGTACATTACCTCGTGGCTTTCACCAATTAACCAACCCAAATGACTTATTTAGTGCTGGAGCTCCTTAATCACTTCAACTAATGGATCATCTGCTCTCTTACCATTGTGATACTAAATGAGTATATTATCCGTCAGCACTACCTTGCCATGGTCAGTCAGTCACTAGGCAACTAAGTTAGCTTAACTTGTAGCTGGATGCAATGACGTATCTGCCAGTGTCTTTCTTTTGGATCTAGGCAATGGATGCACAGTTGCAGCTTGTTATACAGGTTTCCCTATCTGTTTAGCCCAAGGTTCAATGGCTTATAATGTGGATTACAACTTAGTTTTGTTAAGTACAAAAATCATTACTAAAGAGATAAATTAAATAAATCAAACTAATGCAGCCTTATTGCTCACCCAAGACTCAAGTTTATCATAATGTGTATCTGTACTTCGATGACATTATAGATAAGAACTGGTATAACAATAAGTTAAATCATTAACATTGAAAGTGTGTTGAGATGTAATCTTTTATCTATATTGTAAGGGTCACACTTGTTGATTTGTGATAGTTTCGATCATCCTTCACTGTATCATCTCAAAATTCCCATGTTTTTCCAATCAACAGCCATTTTTTCACTGACCAATTCAAGTATTTCTCTCATCATACACTAAAAATTTGTTTCATATGTCGTGCAAACCTAGCCAGAACACAGTAACACTTTTTTTTTGTTGATTGTTGTTTACTGAAAGAGAAGACAATTGTGATCTGTTGACATCTGTCGCAGCAATGCTAAGAAGGAAAGCTGCTTTTTCCCCATTCCTCAAGCTGCAGAGTGCATATTGCGTGTTGCTGAGAAAGCCAATGCTCCAGTTATTTATCTATCTACAGATGCAGCTGAAAGCGAAACAAATCTTCTCCAGTCGTTGGTTGTATTAGGCGACAAACAAATTCCACTAGTCAAGAGGCCAAGTCATAACAGTGCTGAAAAATGGGATGCACTTTTATACCGAAATAGACTTGGGGGAGATGGTCAGGTAAACATTGTTTGCTCGAAAATTTCATACGTGAAACTTGGGGGGTGAAAGCTACAGACACTTTTCAATATGTCCATTTCACGGTGTTTACAGTGAACTATTCCTGCAGGTTGAGGCCATGCTGGACAAGACAATTTGTGCCATGTCATCAGTATTCATAGGTGCATCAGGTTCGACATTCACTGAAGATATAATCAGACTTCGCAGGGGCTGGGAGTCAGCTTCCCAGTGCGACGAATACCTCTGCCAGGGTGAGCTTCCAAACTACATTGCTGAAAACGAGTGAAGGAATGAAGACCAGCTGCATGTTGATCCATGGCCTGTATTGCTGTGTTCAGTGGTTCTCTCTGTAAATTTTGTGTGTAGATTTACTTGTACAAGAGCGTTTGCTTACAGATGATCTCAATTTGTTTATTGGAATTTGCTTGTAAGATTAGAACCGAGAAAGAAGGCTTTCATTTTTGTGAAGTTTGTAAAGAGGGTAAACATCTCGAGGAAGACTTATCGATTAGGCCACATGAGTTAAGCTTTAGGAACTGATGACGAATGAAACATCACCGGGATGAGAAATATACTTGATATTAAAATTTCCACCTGAATGGCTTGGCATCAGAGTGATAAAAAATAGTGATTAAAATGGAAGTTTCCCTGTTGATCCTGTGGATGCTTCACATCTGCAAAGTGCACACTGCTTCTCCCACAATTTGTACCAAATTTGTACCAAAATTCGCTTGCCATATTTGTACAATGATCGAGAGAGACAAAAAGGAGATCTACTGTTTTGTGTATTCCTTTGTAGGTCCAAGTAACTTGATTTACTTCTTGTATTTGATATAGATTGTAATAAGAAGCATTCAACTCAATTTCAGTTCCCTCATTCTGTTCATTTTCCATTTTCAAGTTCAGCAGGAGTTTATAACGTTTCTACAACACCTTTAATGAGTTCAAAACATTGAAGCTTTTGCTTAAGATGTCCATATATGCACATCATATGCCAATCTAATACTCTCTGAACTACTTGTGTCAGCCTCCAAAATCTCCAACATGAAGTCAGCATTACCCTCTTTGGCAGCTCTTTAAGATCCACCTAATTGCAAGAACGAGGTGTTGAAGAAAGCAGTAAAGCAATTTATGCTCCCAGTTGAAAGAGACGGAGTGACAAGAGCATCGGAATTAGCCTTTGTGATGTGGCGATAAGCAGAACTTGAATTGGACCAGATAGCAGAAACTTTAAAACATTAAAGGCAAACGGTTCAAAAAATATAAATAAATAAAAAAGAATTTAGACCTTACTGTTCTTGCGGGTGTCAAATTTGACAGTCATGCAGAATCTGACATGTAGGGGTGTGAATTTTTTTTTATAATTAAGTTAAACTAATAAATCGAATAAGAGTATTAATTTAATTTTTTTATTTAAAAATATAATTAATTAAACTTTTATTTTATTATTAAAATATTAATTTTTAATCTATCCAGTTCAATTTTAACAGAATACGCTAGTGACGTGCGCCTGCACCGCCGTCTCGCTCAATCATTTCCTTGCTCGCGACACCGGCCGCTCCTCTACTCCTCCACCTCGACCCATGAAGCCTGCGTTCTCGTGATGCAGCAGTAAAAAGAGTCAATTTTGCGAGCAAGAACGAACAGGGGACAAGAGAAACGCAAATAGCTAGAGTAGAGAGGCAGTAGAAGAAGACGAGTAGACGACAACGAGCTAGTTGTAAAGTAAGGCTTTCGTCGCTTATCCACTCTCTTGCACTGCTACAGCTGCGCAGGAGATAAATTAATCACAAAGAGGAGTTGCTTCGCTTTTAATTTATAGCGAAGGTTTTGATTTAGACGGCAATGGCGTAAACAGCGGTCGTCGAAGCGTGTAGGTACGCGGGGGTGGAGGTGTGGAGGACGGACGGTGGGTGAGTGTGGGGAGTTAGAGGAGAGTGCGAGGGAGATAAAAGGTTCCCAAAAAGGAGCTAAATTTTAAGGAAACCTTTTCTTTATGCGAGCGAGCGAGAGAGAGAGGCGGAGGTGGAAAAAGGAATGATGACAGCACACTTTAGTGTGAGTCGCCGGGCGGCGTGGTTGCTGGCGGTGGCAGCAGTAGTATGCTTATCGTGCAGCGAAGAGGCGGCGGCGGCAACGAGGAGGGTGGAGGTGAAACGGCATCTTAAGAAGCTCAACAAGCAGGCCGTCAAGAGCATCAAGGTCACTCCTTTTTAACAGGACACTAATGATTAGATTTTGGTGCAATTCAATCCTAAATCTTTCCTTGTAAGATTCATCTTTCGACCTTTTTGAAGTAAACTTTTGACCCAATTTCGTCCTCTTTCCGATGGTTTCATCTGCATTTTCTTTCTCCTGCTTAAGTTTCATCCAATTGGGTAGCCAAGAGCCCTAAATCTAATCCGCTTCTGCAGAGCCCAGATGGAGACATCATAGACTGCGTCCACATCTCCAAACAACCCGCCTTCGATCACCCCTTCCTCAAGAACCACACCATCCAGGTTCAAGGATTTCCTTTTCCCTTCCTCCTGCCAAATCCATCCTCCATTCCACTGACACTTTTGAGAAACTCAACAGATGAGGCCAGCATTTCACCCGGAAGGCATGCTCTTTGACGAGAGCAAGCTTGCATCGAAGAAGACGCTTCCATCCCAATCCCAGCTCTGGCACAAAAACGGCAGGTGCCCGAAGAACACCATCCCCATCAGAAGAACAAAGAAGGATGATCTGCTCAGAGCCATCTCCGTGGAGAATTATGGCAGGAAACAGCACAGGAGCACCCCTAATCCACTCTCTGCTGAACCTGACCTCCTCAATGAGAATGGCCACCAGGTATAGCCAAATTTTTGCAATTTCGATTCTTTCTCTGATCTTCTGTGCTTTAACTCTTCTTGGCAGCATGCAATTGCCTATGTCGAAGGAGATACCTACTACGGGGCAAAGGCTACCATTAATGTGTGGGAGCCAAGGATTGCGCAGGGCAATGAGTTCAGCCTGTCTCAGATTTGGATTCTGGGAGGCTCCTTTGGGGAAGATCTCAATAGCATTGAGGCCGGTTGGCAGGTATCATCCCTTGTGCTGTATTGATCAAACATTTTGTTTTTCGGGCATTAATCTTTATTGTTTGTACAATTCCCCAGGTAAGCCCTGATCTTTATGGGGATGACAACACCAGACTCTTCACTTACTGGACTGTAAGTTCCCATTAACCTTTGAATGTCCATCCTGTGCATGCAAGCTGGACTGGCACTTTCTGGACTAGGCTTCTGAATCAGATAAGAAACCCACATGTTCTGACACATTTCTGTTTTTTTTTTTTAAATTTGAAGAGTGACTCTTATCAAGCCACCGGATGCTACAATTTGCTATGTTCTGGATTCATTCAAGTCAACAGTGAGATTGCAATGGGTGCAACTATCTATCCCATTTCAAGATTTGAAGGTTCGCAATATGATATCAGTATACTTGTTTGGAAGGTAAAAAGTATAGACAATTTGCAATCAATTATCTTCCTCTCTTTCAAAACAAAATTAGATTGGAACTCACAAAATGCTCGAACCAATACAAAACTCACCACTAACAAGATTTGATTGTTGCGAACAGGACCCAACGGAAGGTCATTGGTGGATGCAATTTGGGCATGACCAAGTGCTCGGTTACTGGCCTTCCTTCCTCTTCTCCTACCTCGCAGAGGAAGCCTCCATGATCGAGTGGGGAGGGGAAGTTGTGAACTCTGAAGCAGGTGGTGAGCACACGTCCACTGCCATGGGCAGCGGCCACTTCCCTGGAGAAGGCTTTCGCAAGTCCAGCTACATCAGGAACATCCAAATAGTTGATGGATCCAACATCCTGAGGAATCCAACGGACGTCGCCACCTTCACAGAGCAACCCAACTGTTACGACGTGCAGGTTGGAAATGGTGGTCACTGGGGACACTACTTCTACTACGGAGGTCCTGGCAGAAACTCAGAATGCCCCTAGAAACTAAACTAAAAAAATTCCTCATCCTATGTATAATTCCTCATCAACGATCTTCCTTTAATTTCCTCAGTTGTATTAATTTTACTTGTTTCTCTTAATGCTGTCCTCTCCGTGAAAGTGTATGGAGAGAGGTGATATGCGTCTTGGAAGAGATAAGGCTTGTGGTCCTGTGTTTCTTCCTTTTTTTCTTGTGATTTATACTCTGGGTTCTTTGTTCAGTTCTATAATGATAGCTAATGAGATTTGTCTTTGAATGTTTTCAAGGACCACTGTAAATTTTTGCTACTGGCAGCATGTGCCGTAGGGACAAATACAAAAATTTGCATGGACTTGGTAGAAATATCTGAAAAATAAAATAAAATACAAAGTAGTGATGATATTTTCTTTGGATTGGAGGAAATAAATCCTGCTGTTGCAGTATTCTTTTTCTGCTATTTGTTTCTTTGTTTTGTTGTAATTTTCTCTGTGATGATAGTGAACAAGATATGGTTTTTGCTTGATCAAGACAGATTGAGGCAGTGTTCATTCGGGTCTAATCTGATGGTGCAATGGTTAGAATGACTACGATCTTGTGTTGAACAAATTGGTGGTAGATGGTTCCAAAAGAAGAGCACATGTTGAAAGATGCCAAGGATCAATGTTGTGCATGTGAGTGGCTTCTTTTGCCTTTCACTGTGAATCCTAAGAGCCCGCCAATTATTTGTTGCAATGTGCAAATGAGGAGAATTATTGCTTGCGTCTTCTTTGTTGGAGGGCCCTTCACCTAACTTTGTATGGCTTTTCCATTCATGATTTAGATTCCTGAACATGTTGCAGAGCCATGTGTGGCGAAGAAAAAGAAGAACAAGAGTGTCCATTCCTTCCTCTCTTTTGGTTGTCATGGAGGAGTGATTGAATAAGAAAGTCGAGATGTTTTTTTTTTATTCCCTCTCTTTTTTGGACCATCAATCAACATGTGAATGATTAGGATTTGGCACTCAGCCTGTTCACTGTAATTTCATATTCATGTTAATGAACATGTTCATGTTCACGCATGAGTTGTCAGTGTTTGTCCTTTGGAGTGAAAGCTCCTCAGAGTTTGGTAATGCAATGCAATGAGCATTATTAGAGGTTAATGCTAGTATTTTTAGCACTGTTACTACTCGACCATTGACATGTGTTTTACCCTTGTATTAGTTAAAATTATTCAAATTTGATTAAAATTATTATATGTAATATTATTATATTAAAGTATTTGTTTATCATTAATCCGTCTGGAAGCTGAGTTGGATGTAGATGTCGATGATAAAAGCTAGAATGTTGACGGTGAGGAGAGTCGAGCCTGGGACTAGACGAATAGTCGTTACTCTGACAAGTGGTTGTAATTTCCTGATAACGTTATCTCCTAACAATAGTTCGCCTGGTATTTATGCTGGACGGGCGTAGATTGGAAACTTCACAATGGAATGGGGTTTCGACAAGTATTGTGCCGATCAGAATAATGAGGAAACTGAGCCCTTGGGATTTGACCGACTTAGAACCGATCGGGAGTAGACAGGAAGTTGTGCTCGAAAGTAGTTAGGGGATTGAACCCTTGGGGTTTGACTGACATAAAGCCGACCGAGAGTAGATCGGAAGCTATGCCTGAGAGGCAGTGAAGGGATTGAGCTCTTGGGATCCGACCGGCATAGAACCATTCGAGAGTAGACGAGAAGCTATGCTCGAGAGCAGTGAGACCACTGAGCCCTTAGGGCCCGACTATCCTGGAGTCGATCGGAAGTAGATGAGAAGTTGTGCCCAAGAGCAATGAGAGGACTGAACCCTTGGGGTCCGACTGATACAGACTCAACCGGGCACAATCGATTTAGACACGTACCCCTTGATTTTGACCGCCACCATATTCTTAACTTTTATCTGACACATTACCTTGACTCTTGACCTTATGCTCTCTCTGGGGCCATCCATTTTACGCCACATCAATCATATATATAGAGTTTCCAATTGTTGTCGACTTCAAAAGACCATCGATTACATGTGAACGGAGGGTGACCGGAGAAGTGTGATGCATGAACTTCCAATATAAGATTACAATGATTTGGCGAAAAAAAAGCTAGAAGATACAACTCAGAAAAGCTACAGATTGCATGTTCTTGAAATGCAGTCCGAGTAAACTGTATACAGTATAGATATGATGATAACATATCCCCAAAAAAAGAATGACATGAGATTTTGCTTCTCTTATGCCTCTCACATCCCTATCTATCATAGCTCTATAATAAGTATGGGGAACGTTACCACAGAATCGAAGGAGATTATTGTGGGTCAGTAAGAATTAGTTTCGAAGTAGACGACTCACCTAGGGAGACTGAAGCAAGATTAGTAGCCCAAACTCGTGCATTATTCGCACCTTTCCGGAGGTTCCTAGTCCGATTGCGAATCCTAAGATTGCTCCATAACTTTTTGACATCAACCAAACGCAGCAGCACCTGCTCCGACAAATGGCTCGATTCACAAAGAAACCTCAATGTCAGATGCCAGGCGTGCGAGACCCAAAAGGCTTTCACACGGGAGTATATTGCAGGGATGAAGCATATGATCATCCTCAGAAAGATGAAAAGAACACTAAATGCGAAGTAAGGTTCCTTCGTTATCAATTCCTTTGTAGTTTCAACCTGGAGTGTTTGAGTCCTAACATTTCCAGAACCAGCCTGATCTATCTCCAGATGTATAACTGAGTCAAAACCTGTATAAAAATAACGAAGATACGTTTACTATATGTTTAAGATGCTACAAATAGTTACATGTGGAAATTAAAATTAAATGAGGTAGAGAAAATGTAAAGACAAAATAATGAAGTTGAAATTACGGCGCTTGAACTGATATTATACAGCCCAAACCTATTATATAGTCAAGGTAAGTCATGCCATGTTTGCAAGGTCCATGCTTAACCTAACACCAAAAGGTTGGGTTGAAGAAATTGTCATGAGCATTGACTTTTTCTATACATCAAATATACTGGATGACACTGGATAGTGTAAATCAGAAGTTCCGCAGAGAGAAAAGAAATGTAACCGAAGCTAATGTACCTGTACTTTTCTTGTAGAAATAGACCAGGGAAGTGAGATCCTTTGACCCATGATAGTGAAGCCTTGCTGTCCCATTGATCAAAATTATAGCTGGAAAACTGTGAATACCATATCTTGAGAGGAGACTGAATAGCAACAGAAAAAGTTGACACATGAAATGGTGAGTTTCATAAAGAATACATGGGCAGCAAGATGAAGAGTAGAGAAAATCAACTAGTAAACTTGCAGCATACCTGGGCAAGACTGATGATTCTTCCAATAAGAAGTGTTTTATTTGAGGAAACATGGAACTAAGAGCATCAAAAGTAGGCTGACTGCTGCGTGAGAATGGGCACCATGATGCATAGAAGAGAACAGAAAAATAAGTACTTATCTTGTGAGAGCCCAATACTTTCTCGAGTATCTCTCCACTCACCTTCAAAAATGATCATACAAATTAGACAAAACTTGTAGCTCGCGACCAAAACAAATGAAAAGATGCCAAGGGAAAGCATAAATATGAGACGGTACTACTACTACTGCATGTTCAAGTCGGAAAAAAAAAGAAGGCAGGGAAATGTAAATTGCAAATATAAACAATTATTCACAATGGTTAGAGAAACAATAATGTAGTGAGTCCTCCAACACCCTTACAACAACAACAACAATCAATCAAGTTTTTATCCCACTAAGTAACGTCGGTTATATGAATCTCTTTCCTTTTTTTTTTTGGTTGAAAAGGTAAATATATATCATCAAAATGTGCACAACCATAACCATGGAGCTCCTTATGTCATGTCCGACGAACTATCAAATCGGGAAGGGAAAACCAAGGAAGCGTACATGTGCTCACTTGGGCACCATCTCTCTCTATGTGACACGTGCTAGCCGCCTACTCGTCCTCCATATAAGATATTGAAGATGAGGTATCGATCAACACCATCTATTGTCATGTGACCCATCTTTGTCCATGTTGTGCATGTCTCGGCATCATCACTGTCGCAACTCCATCTTGTGTCCATGAGCCGCAACTAGCTCCGCATCCTTCCTATTGAAACTCCATCCCGTGTCCACGAGCTTTAGATGGCTCCACATCGTCTCTGCCAAACCTCCGCCTATGTTTGTGAGGCTAGGATCATCCAATGTCGTCTCCAAGCTTTACGGAGTCACTTTTAGCAAGTGACCAGTTATCAACAGATTTGATGTATTTTTACCACGAGCCGTTTGCTGCGGACTAGATACACCTTTCTGGTGGGTCTATTCACCCTCATAGGTTCTTTGGCAAAGCCCCAGCCATAACGGATTTGACGTGTCTTTACCGTGAGCCGCTTGCTATAGATTAGATAGATCATTCCAAGATGGATCTATTCGCCTATACATCACCATCATCTCATACAGTCACTCCTACATACAGTTCTCATACTCTACATGACTCTCTCAGATGTGGCCTCCCCTCTCAGCCTCCTCACTGCTCACACTACACTCTCTCATAAATCCCTCTATGTCATTAGGCTTGATCATCTACTATATTCTCATCTAAATTTAAATGAATATTATCCTATTTTATAGTTGCTAATCAAATCTTTTTTAGTCTCTTTCTTCCTTGATTAATGTGTATATTTGTCATGATATCACATCGCTTTACTAGTGCATTTATTGGTCGCTTAAGCACATATCCATACCACTTGAATTTTTAAATGCATCTTTCGGGATTTTTTCTCAATATGTGGAACCCTTACTTTCTCTCTAATATTCTCATTTATTATCCTTGTATGTTTATATATCCACCTTAACATCCGCAGTTCTATGACTTTAATCTTTTGCTCATGTGCTCAATTCATATTCCAATATTTAGTTCCATATAACATAATAGAGCTAATAGAAGTTTTGTAAAACTTCTCTTTAAACTTTAGAGGACATTTCAATTACTATTACAATTACAAAGAACTCCTAATGCTCTCCTCTATTTTAACAACTTGTTTGTATCCTATGTCAAACATCAATATCAACCACTTCATCCTTTTACAAAAATAATCATAAATATTTAAAGATTTGTCATGTCCTATCTTAATAACTATGTCTACTACTAAACTTAAATTTCATATATTCCGTCTTAACTTTACTAAGTATTTACTCTTTCACGTGTCTCATTAATCAAAATAATGTCTATCTACAAATAACATGCACTGTAGTAATGTGCCTTGAATGTGTCATTCATAACTAGTATAAAAAATTTAAACTTAAAGTTGGTCTTATATGTAATACTATTTTGATAGGTAATGCTTCGGTCAATCCACTTAAAGTCTTCATTTTGTCATTATATTCTCATACATATTTTTCATTGTTTCAATATATTCTACGTTTTTAGAATTTTCACATAATTTCCCTCACTACTTTTTTTCTAAGTTAATGAATATCATGTGTAAGTCTTGCTTATCTTCCTGTACCTTTCATTCAGTTGTCTGAGAACATATACAGATCCTATTGTTGATTTTTAGGCATGAACCCAAATTGATCTTCGATCACCTTAGTCACTTTCCTTAATCTTTTTTCTATCACTTTTTTTTTCTAAAGTTTTATAGTATGACTCATTAATTTAACACCCCTATAATCCGCACAATTTTATACGTCTTCTTTGTTTTTACACAGGGAGTAGAATACTTGGAGTACCTTCTACTAATCAAACACTTTCTTTGTTTTCAATATCAGCTTAAATAACTTTGTAAGTCATTCAGTCCTCCAACTCCCGTATTCTCTTAAATTTCCAACTATCATTGTTGAGTTAAAAATCTTGTTTTGAATTCTTGGCAGTGTTCTAAACGGTGGTTGAGGACGCCACCTAGGCAGGAGGCGAACCTCAACCGCATCGCCTTGTAATGCACTGTCTTGTGAAAGGTGGTTTAGGCGGTGGTTCAGCGTTTCCGCTTAGGACTCAATGAGCGTTGCTCGCGATGTGTCCGGACGCATCGCTGGACGCGCGTGAGTCATCCGGGCCCGTTGTCGGACTCGAGCGGCACCTCCGGGCCTGTCATTGGACTTGGGCGACACTTTTTGGCCCGTTACCGGGCTGGGACGATGTGTCCAGGTACGAGTGATGGGTTTGGACTTGTCGCCTAGGCCTGACGACAGGTTCGGAAGCGATGCGTTTGACGACATGTACAACACCGAAGTCGATTGCTGAATATAATAGGTTTTTTTTTGAACTTAGGATTTAATCAAAACTTTAGATTAATAATTTCATCATGATTGAGATAATTTAAATAGGCTTAATTAAAACACAATAAAATTATCCTATTAATTTAATATATAAATTTTAAAAATTATTATTATTTTTTAAAAAATATTAAGATTAACTTTTTTATTTTAATTAATATATTTTATAGTTTTTTTAATTTTTGATCCTTTATTTAATTTTTTTATCCTTTAGTTAATATATTATTTAATTATGTATAAAAATGGTAAAAAAAAAATTCAACTATCTAGGCAACCCAAGCAATAGGGGCGTTGAAATTTTTTCCTTTTGCTCTCTTATTTCTAATATATAATCCTTTAGTCCAATCTCCATTAATATCATTCATATCTCCAACTAGAATTCTTTGTGCCTAGTATAACTCTATTGATAGTTTGTAATGGTCAAAAGATCATTGATACTGGTAGGCAAGTGCAATTTTAAATAGTTGTTATTTTCATTTGTTGATAAGATCTGTGCTTATAATTTTCTTTTGCAAATTAATGGTGATTATAAAGTCAAATGGTTCCACAGATTCAGCCCACATATATCTTATCCTCTAACAAAGCAGTTTTTGAGGCAATATCACAAATCAAACCATCAACAGTACGTATATATTACACTAATACATTTTTTTAACAATTTTAACTTTAATCTAAACACTAAAGGCCCACACAAAGAGTATGTGCTAAGAAAAATAGTGACACGTTCAGTTTGCCCACTAGTATCCAACTTTTCCCTTTCAACTGACATAGTGGGAGTTTAGTCCATGATGACGAAAAAGTTAAATATAATAAAATTTATCCTGTTGATCCACAAAGAAACCAGCATAGACAGAAGATATCTTAAACTACTAACTGGTTCTCCATTGTTGGAAAATGGACATTAAAAATTACTCCCTTCATAGCACGCGTTAACTTAGACAGTAGCAAAAGTCCAAAGTGAATGGCCACATGAAGCCAAATGTCAAAAGAAAAAAAAAGTCTCATTGATTTTATCCCAAAGGCATTAAAATGATTCAGCTTAGGGTTGAAACTATGAAGCACACCACACACCTCAAGAAGCATAAGAGATCAATCAACAGATAGCTACCAAGTACCATACCTCAAATTTAAGAGAAAGCTACTAAAGTTAGCATCCCATTAAAGCATGAGATTAGATTAGGAAAAACAAGGAAGGGGTGGAAAGAAATCTGCGAAACAACTAAAAGAGGTCAGCAATCCACTTTGTATCTAAATAAAACATATACTTATCATTCTTCACCTTTCTGCTTATAGAGTAGGAGTTAGATCAATAGCAGTTTATCAAGCAGTACTCATCGAAACTACTGTCTCAAATTCATGAAAGGCATCAAAGTTTGCCCTTTCTACACTTACTCGGCAGCATGTAACCTACCTAATCAAGCATAAACGGAAATCAAAGACATAATAATGAAAAGGCATGTCTTTCCTTCAAACAAA
>JBBMJZ010379823.1:0-16452 GCA_037833815.1 Zingiber zerumbet
TCCGGTGATGGAGGGGCCCGTCTCACAAAGGGTCATGGTCACAGGAGAAGTCAAGGCTCACTCGTCCAACCGGGGTGAAGAAAGTCCAACCCGATATCATTCCAGCTTGGCCCTGTAACGAGCTTCTGACGCTCAAGAAAAAAGTCTCCACGAGGCATAGGCGCGAGTGGCAATCCCGCTCAGGCTTACATCAAATTTTGGAATCAGCAAAGTGAAGCCACAGCCGAGCAGTTGCGGCTTCCCCGCTCGACATAACAGCGGCGCCCGAACAGTGAAAGGTTGGTTGAGCAGTCGTACCGCTCAGCCCAAGGACAGCAACATCCGAACGACTGAGGGGTGGCCGAGTCGCTCTCCCGCTCGATCCCGGAACAGATAAAAGGAAAATCTGGTAATATTCTTTTGGGAACCCGTGCCACCGACAGACGGACAGACGACATGGTTGGCGGCATGGTCAGGTAGAGGAGCGTACAACAGAAACTTCCACTGTCTTGTAAGAGATATACTTGGGTCATTAAGGTATGGTGTCAAGTGTATTTTCCTGACATAGATTTTCAGGGAAAACTTTGAGAAGCGTGCGCACACACCTTGAGGAGCGTGCACGCGCGCTACCAAAGCCCTAGATAAAGGACCTCAAGCTTCAACAGAGGTATGCAAATTTACTGTTACTATTGTTACTCTGCTGCTTTCACTCCGCTATTCTGTTTCCCTGTTTTCATATCGTCAGCGACTGACTTGAGTGTCGGAGGACCAACGCTGGGGAACCCCTCCCTAGCTCGGCACTGATGTTTTATGGTTGCAGGTTAGCCGCTTTGAAATCCGCGCACGGTCAACAGAAGCGTCACGTCCTGAGTATCCATCGCCTCGATTTTTAGACTGGATCAACTATAATTAGGAGACCGACACTAGGAGGGTCGCTAAAATAACGGATCTATCTTTTTAGAAAGAGTTATAGTCAAATGAGGTTCGGTGCTGAAGAGTATCACAGCGTGGTCGAACGTTGTAGTATGCAATCAAAGTCTAATGTAGCTGAGTCCTAGGGATTTTGATTGATTGGATTTAGATCAAGTTTCTTTTCTTTTCATCCTCATTTAGTATATTTACTTTCATCTCCATCTCCATCAGTATTCAACTTTTATTCTCATATCTATGCTCTATCCAAATATCTTATTGCCACTTATAATTCTATTTTTTCCAAATTTAAATTGAAGTCACGAATATTTATTAAATTTTTTAGAAAATAATAAGAAAACAAATTAAAGATAAAAATTAACAAACTAAATATGTATTTGTGTCGGATACGAATAAATTCTATCATATCTATCTCCATATCCTAACTAAAAAAAAATTATACTGAATTATTTAATTATCTAATCAGATCTAAATAAAATTCTCTTCCGACTCTCTTCCATTCACTTGGATGCAGTTCAAGTGAAGTCGAGCTCGAATCCTAAATATTTGAAATTTAAGGAGCAAGAGGCTTGATGATTGGCCTAGGTTTCTAATCCGACGACAATTGTATGTTTAGGATTGGCCAGCTGAAACCAAAAGGCACACGTAAGTGTTTCTCTGTAATCCGTCGAAATCGGGAGGTGTGGTTGGCTAACTGTATTGATTTAGCACGAGGAGTCCAAATGCAGATGAATGCTTTCTTTTATCGATCAATTATTTTAGTCTACTTTATTATTTGAACCCACTTTAATTGAATTCATACATATCAAAATTACACCGTATATAGACCGAATGTAGACCGGCTGATTTTTTTTTTTTTAATAGACTAAATGTTGGGGGAAATTGAATGCAAAATTAGAGGAATTTTTATAAAATTGGTTTGATATGAATGGGGAAATTAGATGAAATTAGCTCCGATACAAAAGAGGGAATAATCACGTAGATTTTGGCAAGACTATGATTTATATCTTACTCATGTCGGATGTCATGATAGTTCAAGACAAAAAAATCATCCACGTAATGCTCTTTGATTGAAATGAACAGTCATTAATCAAATCAGAGTTGTTTCAAATAGTAGAGGTAGTTAATGGCCATTGAGTGGTAGGATTAATAGTTGTTAGAAGAATTGTTGTCCCAGTTTTAAAGAAATCATGTTTGTCATAGGTCTCGATTGTCCTCACTAAAGTTCTAAGTACTCCTACTTGGCTTAGTCTCTTGAGTGCTCTTGACTTGAATTGTCTCCTGAGCAATTTGACTTAGACATATAGTTTGAACTAGTTTTCTTAGGACTTTTCAAACCAGATAACTCTAATTTAAATTCTTTATTTTACATTTGTAATATTGTATTCCTCTGGTCCATTTATAATTAAGATTTTAAACAGCTTAATAAATTTTTATATATAAATTGAATTATTATCATATTAAATACTCATTTGAGATTTAAGAAGTGGATCATCCATAACATTGATCATGCTGTCTCTTTACACTATTCTTTTAAATGATCAGAGACAAACAAGTAAGAAGAATCCGACCAATTCAATTGACTTTGGATGAAGGATATAGCTTATAGTGTCTTTCTATTTTCGGGGATGATCCAACGGAGACCCGTAAGCGGACGATGTCGACTTAACGATTCCCTTTGGCTTCGCAAGTGTCTTGAGTCTCTTAGAAAAGAGCAGGTGGTTCTTTGAACACAATGGGTTTTATGGTAGGCAGCATCCATGCAATGCATCATCAGATGCAGAGAACAAGGACTCACCATTTCCTATCCACATACCTTGTGATGCTTGTACTTTTCCATGATGAAGGCGATGTGTTCTACAAGAATCTCGGAGACTTATTCGATGCTCGAGGAGTCGATATCAATTCATGACGAATTAAATTGAACTTGGATTGTGTAGCAATTGTTGATAACTAATCGAGCTTATAGTTTCTAGATGATAAAAATTGTTATGATTTTCTGCGTTGTTTGTTTGTTTGTTTTTTTTGGCTTTATTACAAGATAGAAGTTGTAGGAATCTGTCTAAATCTTTAGCAATGGATTATCATTATTGGGGACCATGAGTTTCCTATCGAAATTAATTATTAGGGTTTTTTTTCCTCGTAGTAATTGTTTGAGGGAGACCCGATTGCCATGAGAGATAAAGTGGGGGCGGCTTGAGAGATGCAACTCGATCGAGACAGCTAATCGGATGTTATAAAAGTGGACGAGAAAAAAAGCAAAAGTGTATACTATTTCGAATTAAGTCTGTCGATCATACTGTCCTTCAATATGATTAAACTAAAAGACCAATTATCATCTCAAACCTCTCGTTGTACTAGTCTAAAACTAACCGTCACAAAACGACTAGCCAACTCACTCGAACCATTAGGTTAACTTAAAGGCTCAAACATTCTTGGATATCACTTTCATTCAATGTTTCAGGACGAAGATTCACACTCTTTTTTATGTTTTTATTTATTTACAATTTCTTTGATCTTGATTGGAAAAATGAAAAGTTAGGCTACTGTGAAAAAAAAAGTCATTTTCAGAGGAATATCCAAGTTCACTGCATCTGCTCACTGCAAACACTGCCAAAGTGCAGGGGTGCAATTTAAAGAGCCCTTCAAAATAAGTCAACTTCAACATCAAAAGGCAAAAATAAAATAGTACATAAGGGAACAAATTTTAGGTGAACTAAACTTATTTGAGAATTATTGGATAATGTCTAACTGTTTCAGATAATAAATCAATAACTGTCCAATGATTTTTAGTTTATATTTAAATATAAATATGTGACAAAATATTATAACGCTCACTTCAATCCTGAGTAGTCGATTCCCCAGCTAGATATAAATCACGAGAGTTTATATAGTAATATAGTGGTACAAGATAAATGCGTTTGTCCCCAACATCCCGTCAATCAGTCCCAAGGTCAACACGGATAAGATAAATTACGAGTGACTATTAACTTTTGGAATAGTGATTTTTAAAATTTATATTTAAATATAAATATGTGACAAAAATATTATAACGCTCATCTCAACCCCGAGTAGTCGGTTCCCCGGCTAGATATAAATCAGGGGGTTTATGCAGCAACAAAAACATCAGCCCCGGTCCTCCGACACAGGAGGTTTGGGGTGAAAAAAAGTCTAAAATAATTTTTTTATAATATATAATTCATCTAAACAATTTCTTTCAGTTTCATGACAATCCCAAATCCTTAATTTTTCATTTGTTTACCACTTTCCAAATTGTAAATTGCAAATAAAAGTAAAAGACAATATCAAAAAGTTCTGAAATATGAATTTAGGCCAAACTACCAAGGCCCCAATTACATGCCTAAAAAGCTAAAAGTAAAAGACAATATCAAAAAATTCTGAAATATGAATTTGGGTTCAACTACCCAAGGTCTCAATTACATGTCTATAATATATAATACTAAAAAAAAATTTAGTTCTTCTCAAATTATGGACCTAGGGTCATCGTGCAGTGCCGCACTTCTCCAGGGCCGGCCCTAGGAACATACGTAGGGGTGAGATAATTCGTGAGGCTTTTAAAATTTATCTATGACAACATTGCTGTATGAAGCATATGCGTCAACCCATAAAAAGGGCTGATGAGTTACATTGGGCTATATGTGGACTGGGCCTTGGGAAAGTGAGTAGATCGGAAGGCTGTGTATGGGCCGGCTCAAATAAACAAATATGCCACGTCAGATTGGACGGTCTCGAGCATGTCTAAACCACGTCAGCATCAGTGGTCGGCGCAAAGGGCCGTATTTTCTGGTCCCAGAGATGGACCAGTTCATAAGTTCGGTGAGGTTACATAGACCCCACCTGTGTGGGGTCCGGCCCCTGGTCTCGCGGTCCAGATCCCGCCCGATGTGGTTTCGGAGCAAAAGACGACGGAGCCTCAACGACGGCGAAAGCCGGAGCAGGATGAAGGTAATGGTCGCCGTCAAGCGGGCGGTTTACTACGGCGTCAAGATCCGCGTGAAGCCTGATAAGGTGCGACTCCCTCTCTCTCCTCTCGTCAGCTCCTTCATTGCTTCATTCTAGGGTTCTGACGTAGCCTTCCCTCTTACTGCTAGAGGGGGCTCGAGACCAGCAAGGTGATGTCGATGAATCCATTCTGTGAGATTGTCCTTGAGGAAGCCCTCCGCCTCCGGGAGGCCGGAACCACGCGGAGGTCGTCCCGACACCCTCCGGACCGCTCTCGCCATGGGAGCCGACCGAACGCCGTAGCCAAGATCCTGAAGGCCCTCGTCCATGTCGAGCGGCCCGGGCTCTCTATCCTTGGCAAGCAGGTGACGAAATGGGATTTATGCTTTATTTTATTTTTTTCTTAAATTAATTACAAAATTTCAACTAGTATATGAAATACTTTAGCATTGGATATCCAGAAAAACGAATGCTCTCATCTCTTAAGCTTTTACACAACCTCAGATCTTGAAAGTCGTTAACTCGATTATTTCATTGTACATGATCTAGGTCTCTTGTGAATTAAATATGGTACATTGTATGTACTCCTGTGATGATTATTCTCTACCTAAGAAGATTAATTGTCGTGATTATAAAGACTGAACTATGTTTTTGATGTGGTAGGGCATAACTTGTAAGCGTTTCAAATGATAGATTCTTTAGATATTAATTATATACATATTGCAAATAAATATTGGCATATTCTACATTATTATTTTAATTTGTGTTTTATGCTGTATAATGGACACATTTTTTTATTGGTAGAATTATGAATTAGATTGATTCATTAGTTTCCTTTATTGGATATATTGTTGTCATTTATCCCGATATTAGATTGTCAATGTTTCTTAAATGTATATCACATTTGCCACTGCATATTGCATTTGCAGTTTTGCACTATACATTTGGGTGAATATTTACTTTAAAATTCTGATTGCAACATGAACAACAAGCCATGGCTCATGAACTGCAGAATTTATCATTAGCTACCCAAATTTTATCCCTCCATTCAATTCTATATATTATCAATGTTTCTTGTATTGTTTTAGGCTACATTTTAGTGATTAATGAAATTCTCCACTTTTTTTCTTCAAACCTCAGGGATGATATTGACACTTCTATATTATTACCATGTTTATTGCACAATTGGTAATTTCTCCATGATTTTTGTAATTGAGGTGTTGTTTTAATATCTTTCCTAGTTATCTTGATACAGGTCTCTGAGTTCCTCTATCTTTTTGTATGCATCAGGCGATTGATGATGACTGCGTTCCTCTATCTTTTTGTATACATCAGGCGATTGATGATGACCGCAACCAAATAGGACAAATGGTGGCTGGACTACTAAAATGGCCACAAGGAACCTTTGCCTCAAAGGTCAGAAATTGCAATTCGATCATATACAGATAATGACTTACTGATATTACAGCCTAATGATATTTATGTAACTTATGACAATTTGACAAGAAATATTAGAATTCCTAAGGAGATATAATTGACAATTATTGGTCTACTTGACTTTTTAACCCCTTTTGTTCATCTGAAGCTTGAGCTTACAACCTGAAATATGTATAAACAATAATTAATCTTCTCGAGGAAGATGCTGCCAAAATGCAGTCGTCCAGGAGAAGAGCAGCCACCTCTTATTGGCATCAATTTCAAGTCTGCAAGGTGCAGTTTTTGCTAACCCTCACCTTGGTCACTCTTAGTTCCAACCCAGTTTTCATTTGCTTCACTTTCTTCTTCTGCACCGTCAGTCTTGCATTGTACATGGAATGGCACTTCTAGCATATCCTGAGAAATATTATATTCAATGTGAAGAGTTAACTATTGATCAAGGTTCTAAAATTCGCTAGACGCTAGTCGGGCGCTAGACTAGCGCTTGGCGCCTAGGCTGCTTAGGCGGGGACTAGGCGCTACTAGACGAATTCCATGATATCGACATAAATTATATAATAAATCACATTTTATAACTCCAACACAATAAATCAAATTTAAAATGAGTTTAAAATTACACAACTAATAAAATATTACAAATTTATTCCACTTTTTTCTCCTCTATAATTTTCAACAACTTGTTATTCATCGGACATAAACTTAATATTATCATCCGACACAAACTCAAGGTTACATTTCAGTTTTTTTTAAATTGGGCTTTAAATTTAAAAGCTCAAACTAATAAAAAAATTATGAAAACCCTACACTATTTCTGCGGCGCCTAGACGATTCGACCGATTAGTCGACGCCTAGGGCCGCCTAATCCCCCTTAGGCGCCAAAGCCGACTAGGCTGTCCGACTAGCATGTTTTCGGTGCGGCTGGCTAGTGCCTAGCGCCTAGGCGGGGCCTAGGTGGCCGCCTAGGCCGATTTTTAGAACATTGATAAATAACAATCAAGCTTTGATAGAATCACCTTCATCAAGCTATGTAATTCCAAAGTATTTGAGGTGGGCTACATGAATCTCATCTTTCCACTAAACTAAATAATATTCAAATTAATTAAATTTCTTGTTGCGTTAACTAGAGTTTGTTTTAGGCTCCCTCTACACCCTAAACCTTCAACTCTAAATGACTCTCATCAAAACACAAAATCTATTAACTTGAAAAAGATCCAAATCTAAATGTAAAATCTAGTGCGCTTCTTTGAACATATTCAAACCATCTCCAATATTTTCTCTTATTTCATTTTCTATTTGAGCTACAACTAATTTCCCATAGATACTAATATTTATAAATATTTTCTAAAGAGGACAGACCTATCTGAGCATTCTCATCTCTCTTTTATACGTATTCTATCTTTTGACATCCCAACACTCATCTAGTAAAATGTGATGGATCATACCCCATTTACTCCCTGTTTATCGTAGGACCTTTTTATCCTATTAATGATACATACATCAATATCTTCTTCATCTTGAATAACACATTTAAGATATCCAACAGGCTTAAAACTCTAATTGGGAGTCTAGGCCTGTCTATTTCAACTATCACTGATTCTTTTGTGAACCTTATCCACAAATATTCGATTTAAATTTGATTAACTCAAAGTCAAGAATTGTGTGCTAGGAGTGGTATTTAGCCCCATGACATGAACTAATCGTGCACCAAAAGAAAAGGAAAATAGGAAAAACAGATAACAACAAGAAGAAGAGTTCCAGATTAACAAATTAAATAAAATGATGGTTTACAAAAACAAAAAAAAAATCTCTCTTTCCAATATCTAGTGGCATCGATTAATTAGATTAAGGAGGAAAATTATAGGGAAAGCAACAACGAGTTTCAAGTACACAAAAGGAATTACACTGGGTAACCAAAAACACTAATCAATATACCTTTGGGAGTCCAATGGTGATGGATATATCCTCACCATCTCTCGGGCTTGAGGGTGTCGGAATTTGTTCCCCTGTCATACTGAAATGACTTAATCAATTAAAAAATGAACTAGAAAAATATGCATCTACCTAATGGATTATCCAACATTGAAAAAATTCACAACTTGTTATGAAAATTTAAAGAGGAAGAACTAGAATTTATCTTTGGACAAAAAGTATACACAATAAACTGAAAGCAAATGATAAAGAACCACAGATGGTAATGCTTCCACATACCTTTTAAGTCCCAGTATATTAACAAGAGAATCAAAACCAAATAATTCCAACTTTGATTCCCTCCGAATGTCATTAGGCTCATCGTGCCCATGAGAAGTCCCTTCTATCACATTGGAAACAGTCTCTGACGGTGACGCAATCTGAATTTTTCTATAACAAAGCACCTCTAACAATGTCAGTGTCCACTAGCAAAACATTGAAGTAAAGGGTGCAGAAAACATAAAATTGAAGGGAAAGGGAAAAAAGGTACTCATTGTATAACAAGTTTCATAAAACTTGAAAGAATCTAAGAGAGGTGTGGATAATGGAAGGACAAGTTTATTCATAGCAAAATGTAGGACAAGCGATGCTCAGAAATCTCAGAAAGATGAAAATAGCACTTTAGTGACCATGAAATCGTTAGTACCCAAACTGTATATATATAAATGGCGTGCCATATTACATATACCTCAGCCAGAAAATGTCAAAATTGGATTGAGGATTACAGATGATAAAGGAAAGAATTGCCTACTGAATGCATGACAACCACATATTGAACTTGACAATTATACATTGCTCATTCAAACATACATGTGGTAGGATTAAGTGCATAACCAAAGAATATCTATCTGACAACATTAATGGGATATGTAAAGTGTGTTGGAGTACTCAGTGTGACCCTAGGTTTTGATGTTTGGGCAAAAATTTAAGTTAGGTTATTTGCTGTATTTGATATGCATTGTTAAGTGTACAACAAGAAAAATTTAAGTGTGATCTTGGCAAAGAAAAAGTCCAAGTGTGATCTTGGCAACGGTAAGTCCAAGTGTGACTTGACAAAGATGAACTCCCGGAGCGAGGAGTTCTTGGCAAAGTTGAAGTCCGGAGGTGAGGATCCCCTTGGCAATGGAAGACCCAACAATAAGGACAAAGCCAAAGAAGCTCTTGAAGGCAAAGTGTGAAGGATGGGGAAGCATCTGAGGGACGCAAGGTTGATGAAGGATGCTAGAAGACAAGGTCAAGTTGTGCAGGCAAGGACGAGTGTTGAGTGATAGTACTCGGGGTAAAACCGTAGGTTTAGGGTTTACCAGTCGGCTAATGACTTTACTAGTTGATTGGTGGGAGCGAACAGAGGGCAGCCGATGTGGAGAAGTGATGACTTTACCAGTTTATCGAGTCGTTGGAGTGTAATGGTCGATTTTCCACATAGGCTAGTCGACGTGGCGAAAAAATAGCTTGGATGTTTTCCCCTATAATGGAGCTTGGGATGACTGGCTTGGGTGACGAAATTAGAGGTGGTTAATCCTTAATTAAAGTCTCCAAGCTCTCGTGATCCAAGTACGTGTGATCTAGTTTGTGGCGAGGTTTCTCCACCGAGAAGGAGTTGCTCATTAACTAGAGTTTACCAGGGACTAATCCACGGACGGATTGAAGGATCATCCACCTTACGGACACGCCGTGGAGTAGGAGCATCATCTCCGAACCACATTAAACGAACGTTATAGGGTTTGTTTCTTCTTGTCTATAGGATTAGCTTTCGTATTATTTGTAGTTGTTTTTGTATTCCGCGCGAACAAGTGTAGGAAAGCGAAAGAAGTGGGTGACCGTCTATTCACCCCCCCCCCCTTTTTAATCGGTGATCAATATCCCAACAATTGGTATTAGAACGAAGAACGCTCTTGAAGAACTAACTTCCTATAAGAGTAAGCGCTAGAGGAACACAATGGAATCGGAAGGACCGCTAGGATGGGATATCCGGATCCCACCTCCATACGAACGCGAAGACTTCAATTCTTGGAGGAAGCGCGGGGAGACATGGCTCCAAATGGATTGGAACCATTGGATAGTGTTGGAGGAGCCATTTGAAGCTCCGATGGACAAGAGGGGGAAGCATCTCTGACCTCAGTATTGGACCGAGAAGTAAAGGGAGCAATCAGAGACAGACAAGAAGGTAACTAGGATTTTAATTTATTGCCTCTTAATGTGGTATTGTGTGTTGGTGAGTACAAGTGTACTTATGACCTATGGAGCAAGGTGGTTACTCTACATGAAAACTATACGCAAATCCAAGGAGTGGAGAAGCCCAAGGGAGAGGGCTCATTGGTCCAAGAGAAGGAGAAGGATCAATCAGATATCAGATGTTGATACGTGTTCAACATCCGATGAGGGGAAAGAAGTGGAATCAACCACATCTTCGGAGGGGGAAAAAGTGGAACCGCCCACATCTTCAAAGGAGGAAGAAGAATCCAAGGCGGGTGAAGAAAAAGTCTTGGAAGTTCAACCTTCAACCTCATCTACCGAGAAGAGCGGGAAGAACCACATCAAGTACTTCAAGTATGGGAAAATAGGGCACTACAAGAGTAAGTGTCCTTCGCTCAAAAAGGTAAAGGAGGTAAATCCTAAACCCACTAAAGTTCATTTAGAATTTAATGTGAATTGTAGGAAGAGTGGTGCCAAGAAGAAAAAGTGGCACATAATTTGCTTCACGTGTGGTGAAACGGGACATTACCACACAAAGTGCCCAAATAAGGAAGCGCTCATGAAGATAGAACAATTGAAACAATAGAGGAGAATAAAGTCATGTGGATGCTCGTGTCAAGGGGGAGCTCTAATGGTAGATAGGAAGGTAATCCCTAACTTGATCTTTAATTCTAATATTAATTCAAGTTTTAGAGATATGCATGCTAGAGATAACAATGTAGGTCATTTACCCATGCATAATTATGGATTTAGGCATAATAATAGGAATAGGGTTAACATAGTTGATAAACCTAGAAAGTTAAACCTAAAGGTTAGACGTAACAAGAACCAAACTACCATGCCTAAGGAGAGGAAGATAGTAAAAGATCTAGGCATTAATCCCAAGAAGGGGAGACACATGCCTAGGAAGGGTAAATATAAGAATGTCCATGGTGGACAAGTTAATTCTAGGATTAAGAACCTAGAAGTGGAGAATCAAGCTCTAAGGGAAAAGCTTGATAGGTTAGAGAAATCCCTTGAGAGATTCAATATTGGATCTAAGAGATTAGGTGTGATGTTGGATAGTCAAAGACCCAATGGTGATAGATCCGGTTTGGGATACTGATCATCAAACAAGGGTAAGGGGAAGTTACCCATAGAGCACTTTTGCAGGTATGCCATACTAGAGTTCCTAAGGCCAAAAGAAGGTCACATGCAATGATTGTAAGTACAAATGACAATGGGAAATCCTCCAAGGCTAGAGAAGAGTCATATGGTTGGGTGGCATATGACTATAGCAAGAAAAATTCAAGAAATGGCAACGGAAAGTCATTTAAAGACAAGGAGAGATCAACCAAAGACAAGGGAAAGTCTAAGGTTGAAAAGAAGGAGGTCAAATGGGTAGATCAATTGTCACTCAAGGTGCATCATAATGGTCTAGCCATAGTGGATAAGTCACCTAGGAAGGTGGCTAGGGTTAAGAGCTCCTGGGGAGCTCAAAAAGTCAATTTGTGAGCCATGGCAAATGGATCTCAAGTGGACCTTGTTTGGGATTCTAGATCGGTTATAAAATGTGCCAAAAGGCTTTAGAGATGAACTTGAGTCTCTAATCAAGTTGGTTGGCACCTTAAGGATGAGTTTCATGAATGAAAATATGAAATAGATTTATAATGCATGAAAATTGGTTATAGATGTATAGATGTCATATTAACTAATGCTAGGGATGTATTATGGTTTAGTATGAGCAGCTACATCAAGAGGGAGCCAAAACTAGGACTTTAGGTCAAAGTTTAATTGAACCATTTAGATGGTTTTGATTTTGTATTAATCTTGGGATCCGTGATAGATATATTTTTAAATATATTTTTCCCAAGTAGACAAGGGTAAAACAGACACAAAATTTAGGAATTTTTAAAGGTTTGTAGAATTTTTTTTTGCATTTCTGAAATTGGGTTCAAAAATATATTTTGGGCTGAAATAGGGTACCAGTCGACTAGTAACACTGTTCATCGAATACAAAATGATTATGTGAGTTCATTTCGAAGAGGGCAATCGACTGGGAACTATGATAATCGACTGATACAGTTTGAAGATGTTTTTCAAGGAAATGGCCAAAAGGATGATATACATAATACATGTATGTAATCTTATGATGGATTAATACATGGCAATTGTGGTCATTAGATTTTAAAGCGTCCAATAATTAAGATATTGTTAGAGCTCTTTTTGATGTATGGCAAAAGGGGAGAAGTTTAGGTTTAAGTGGAAAACCTAAATACCTTTGTAAGAAATACTAACTCAAGGGAGAATTTAGGTAAAAGGGGAGCCTAGGATTAGATTCGATGATATATGCACGAGTAGATTGTATATTTATTTGCATGTTATTGCATTATATGTTTTCCTAACTTAAACGGGTTGTCAAACATAAAAAAGAAGGAGATTGTAGGAGCAATCCGACCCTAAGTTTTGATGTTTGGACAAAGGTTTAAGTTAGGTTATTTGTTGTATTTGATATGCGTTGTTAAGTGTGCAGGTGGCAGGTACAAGAAGAACAGTCCAAGTGTAATCTTGACAAAGGAAAAGTCCAAGTGTGACTTTGGCAAAGGAAAAGTCCAAGTGTGATCTTGGCAAAGGTAAGTCCAAGTGTGATCTAGCAATGTAAGTCCAAGTGTGACTTGGCAAGGATGAAATCCCGGAGTGAGGAACTCTTGGCAAGGTTAAAATCCCGAAGGTGAGGAGCCTCTTGACAATGGAAGACTCGACAACAAGAGCAAGGCAAAGGAAGTTTTGAAGACAAAGCGTGAAGGATGGGGAAGCATCTGAGAGACATAAGGCTGATGGAAGAGGCTAGAAGGCAAGGTCAAGTTGTGCGGGTGAGGACAAGTGCAGAGTAATTATACTTGGGATAAAACCCTAAGTTTAGGGTTTACCATTCGACTGGTAACTTTACCAGTTGACTAGTGGGAGCGAACAGAGGGCTCTATTCGCTCAGTCGATATGGAGCTTTATCAATCGATTGGTGTCGAGTCGTTAGAGTGTAACGGTCGATTTCCCATAGGTCAATCGACTGGTGACTTTACCAGTCGACTAGTAGCGGGAAAATGACTTGCATGTTTTCCCCTAAGCTCTATATAATGGAGCTTGGTATGACTAGCTTGGGTGACGAAATTAGAGGTGGTTAACCCCTAATTAGAGTCTCCAAACTCTCGTAATCCAAGTACGCATGATCGAGTTTGTAGCAAGATTTCTCCACCGAGAAGGAGTCGCTCATTAGCTGGAGTTTGATAGGGAGTAATTCATTGATGGATTGAGGGACCGTCCACCTTACGGACACACCGTGGAGTAAGAACATCATCTCCAAACCACATTAAACGAACGTATTAGGGTTTGTTTCTTCTTGTCTTTAGAATTAGCTTTCATATTACATGTAGTTGTTTTTGTATTCCGCTGTGCTAACAAGTGTAAGAAAGAGAAAAAGTGGGTAACCGTCTATTCACCCCCCCCCCCCCCTTTCCCCTCTAGCCGGTGATCAACAAAGTGCACCTATTAGGTTCCCTTGTTCAATGAGGACTCATCTTATTCAAGGAATTCACCTAACTGGCTAAAAGGTATCAATCTCAAGCACCTTCAGCTGCAAAAGGACCAATAGAAGGTCAATCAGACAAGAGAGTAAGCATTTGTATACGATCTGAAGTCAAAATTCAATCCCTGCTGAATCAAAGCCCAAACAACCTGTGCATACACTCACAATGGGTGGTTGTTTCATCACTCTACTAAGTTACATAAATGCATAATTCATTAAAATATTTTAGCTACTAGGGATTTTTAAAACGTCAATTAGGATGCCTCTTCAGCAACATTAATTTCTTATTTCATATTGACTACGACTATATCCATGATGATTATATGCAAATGTCAATAAAATGTACTTGTTTGTCATGTATCATATAGAACTAATTCTGTATCAATGTAAACTAATTATAAAGCGGGAAAAACCAGATTAAGCTTACATAATGAGCTTCTCCAGGAAAGAAAAATAAAGGAAAACGCATAACAAAATTAAGCCAAAGACAAGCAATACCCATACAACACAAGCTACTAGAAGAATGACAGAAAAATCAATGTGGACTCACTTTAGTTGTACCTCTGAAGGTCCAGGCTCCATGGAAGTCATCTGTATACTTGATTTTCCGTGGGAAAATACTGGCCTGTACTTCTGACCACTATGAGAAGGCATTTCCTCATCTGCACTCTCGATTTCACCATTGTCCATGGTTGTCTATTTGGTTGACACTTGACAGTTCAGCAACTCCAGCAACACAAAAATAACATCAGATAGCAGATCGAGTTATCAACCAAAACACTGCAAATTTTTTTCCTACCAAACACAACATGATCTAAAGAACATGTCAATGGACGCAAAGACCAATTGACTTGTATTGCGGATCCCACTTATAAACAGATAATTGTTTGTTGTGGGCTTGTGACCATGTTGATCAAAGGAACTAGTAAATGCTAAGACATGAGACAGATTATGTTCTACTTCCACATTCACTAACCTTAAGTCAGATTCTTCAACTTAAATGAAATATGTCTATCTCGCATGTCTCATTCTTAAAAAATCCAACGAGTAAGAAAGGAAGAGGAAGGCAGACGGACGGAAGGAGTAGTTGAAGCTAGTCGCCCCAAACCCCGCAGGTGGAAGAACAGCGGATCTTTAGGCCGTAGCTTTTGGAGAGAGAATTTATGGATCTCAGAAACAGTAGACTGGGGGGTTTTTTATTGCAGATTTAAAAGAAAAACAAAATCTAATATTGGAATCAGCGGCGACGCAAATTAATCAAGGAAAGTAATCGTAGTCATCTCATAGCTAGTTTCCTTCCAATTTTTGTAGAAAGGGGAAGTCGAGGAAAGGAAGGGAGTTGAAGAACCTGGTATCAATGGAGCTCCTTGTTTCCTGGTCAGATCTATTCCCCCGAACAGCGGCTACTTCTTCGACATGGGTAAGATCTGGCAGCGCCACCAACCCTTGGTTGGCTGTTAAACAAGTAGGTTGACCGGCGGCCGCGACGATGAAGGACCGAACCCTTCTCCGTGTTCTCGGAGACGCGTAAGCTGAAGGCGGCGGCGAAAATGAAGGGAAATTAAAATCCAAGTGAATAAATAAATATTCATCGTTCTTCTCCCCTTGCACGAATTCTCAGAATAATTATTATAATTAATCTCCTTTCTGTAAATTCGTCAAATTATTAAATTTATCTAGTAATTTTGACTAAAATTATTGAATATATATATTTTTAAGAAATAGATATAGTAGTCACCACGGAATGTAATATTATATAATATATGAATATAAGTAAATATCAGATATTAAATTAACAAGACGTATATTACACTTGATTTTAATGAAAGGTCGAAAAAAATATAATTTTTAATATTATTAGGCCAAGTTATTTATAAAAAAAAATTTGTTCATGATCTTTTTAATTTTAAAATATGGAACTAGAAAGAAAGACAATACATAATTTTTAGATAAAAAAAAAGAAATTTATTAATAAGTTTTACAATTAATTTTAGTAGAAAAGAAAAAAATATTAATATAATTTAATTTTAGGTTTCAACAATATTATTTATTAAAAAAATTAGATTCTTAGTTAAATAGTACATGATATAAATTTTTATATAAATATAATTGAGTTATTTGGTTATTTAAATAGAATTTAATATTTTTCTGTGTATTTGTTTATTAAAATTAAGATTCAAGGAGAAAATAATTATATAATAATTTTAGTCAAAATTACTATGACAATTTACGAAATGACGCACTTAGAAATCTTAATTGACCAAAAGACGTATGTTACTTTGATATTTACCAAAAGACACATTTTTTTAGTGTACTTTTCTTTTTATCCTTCTGGCAAATCTAAGGGTGCGTTTGGTTTGCGTTTTCATTTCCGTTTTCTGTTTTCATTTTCTGAGAAAATGGGAAAACGCGTTTGG
>JBBMJZ010379829.1:0-16450 GCA_037833815.1 Zingiber zerumbet
AAACCCCCCCCCCCTTCTAGCCGGCCCAACGGTCCTTCAATATGCATTGGCTGCCCCATTTTTCTCCATAGTAAACCAGTCCAACAACTTCATGTTTGTTGTTCCTTGTCCGTTCAGCCCTTGAACCAACTGAGCTCAAGTCGCTTAACCAAGGGGGAATCCGAGGCTTTCAAACATCATTGCCAGAAATCAGTTCCTTTGATGTAGCGATGATGGACCCATCACATCCATAATGAATTTGTCTTGCATTACATATTCCATAGTGTCTACACAATAATGCATTATTCCATGCTTGTAAATCCCCAAGTCCATAACCTCTCTCTTACTTCAAGAGGCACATCTTAGCCCAAGAGATTAATAGGTGTTTGGAAGACTAAACAAAAGTCCAACAAATTCCATAGATTTTATCAATCACCCCACTTGGTACAGGAAGAATGGAGAGCCAATAGCATTCTACACCTTGGAGGACTGATTTGACCAATTCTAAGCGTTCAGCATAGGATAATGCGTGCTTTGGCTATGTATTTATATTTGTTATCGCATCAAGCAATGACCCATAATTGGTAGCAAGATGAATATCCAAATACCAAAAATGAAAAGAACCTAGAAAATCGGTAATTTGAAGTAATTGTGCCCTAGTTGTGCCATCAACTCTGACCATATACATGTTAGACTTCAAGGGATTAGCTCTCAGATACACTTCATCACCAAAATCCTCCAAACAACCCACATCAAGCAAACTATAGAGGGAATACACAACAATCACAGCTGGCAGGAAATACAATGTGCAAATGCTCCCAATCTGCAAGAGGTAGATGTCGTTCAAGGTATGGATGGTGTCCAAGAGCCCTTCCACAAGCAAATGATGAAGCAACAAATGAAGAAGCTCTAGAAAATGAACTTGCCATAGTAGAGGTGGTGGATGTGGTGGCGGTGGAACACCCAACTGATCTTGCCAATTTGAAAGACAATTGGATATTTCCCAATTGCATTCAGAAGAGGAGCAACAAGGGGAAGCAGACCACCATCGGCTCAACCTCAATGGGGTGAGGCAGCAAGTTTGGTGGGCAAAGATGATCAATTGGAAGTGCCTAGCATCAAAGCTCCTGACAGGTACATGTGGGGCAGAATCCTACTGTGCAGAGCTCAACCCTCAACATTAGGCACAATCAATGAGCCAGTAGAAGTTGTTGAAAATATTCAGTATAGCAGGCGATTGCGGGGTTGAGCAGCCCAAACAAATGCTCAATGAAGGTCGCCACTTAGAACGTAAGGAGCTTCCATAAGTCGCGCGAGGGGGGGGGGTCGCCTTGATCCAATTCTACAATGAAAATTCATAGGTACAGGAACTATGAATAATTTCAGCTATTCTAACCGAGGACGTATACTACTTCTTTGGGATGTACAACAAGTTGACATGGACACTATTATGGTAAGGGACGGTTCATGCACTACCATATCAAGTGTCGAATTACAGGGAGGGGTTTCTTGATTACTTTTGTTTATGGATTGCACGCTATAGTCACTCGAAGACCGTCGTGGGAGGGTCTTACCCAACTTGGCGAGAGCATAAAGGAACCTTGGTTGCTCATGCAGGACTTTAACTCAATATTCTCTATCCATGAAAAAGAAGGGGAGCTACCGGTTACAAATGATGAAATGCGAGATCTTCAACTTTTTGTCCAAGCTTACAAGCATGTGGACCTTCATTCAATTGGGTGTCATTTAGCTTAGATAAATGGTGTGGTATCTTGCAAATTGGACCGTGCTCTAGTAAACTCACAATAGTTATTAGCTGATTATGATAGTTATGCAGAATTCATGGCTCTGGGATGCCTATCAAATCACTCTTGTGGTATAGTACATACTCTTGGCCGGGCTCGTGCACCTAATCAACCCTTTAAATTCTTCAACATGTGGGCACTACATGGAGAGTTTCAAGGTGTGGTGAAGGACTCTTGTAAAGCTCCTGTATAAGGCAATGCCCAATTCAACCTCAAGGCGAAACTCACTAGACTCGGGCCGATTGAGAGGGCTTCATAAGAAGCATTTCTAGCACATTTTAGAAAAGGCTCGGAGGGCAAAAGATGAACTAGAGGCAGCCCAACACATCATACTATTAGGAGGGAAGCACCAATTAACTATGGACACTTACGGAAGAAGGTCACGCTACTTGGAGAAGCAAAAAACCTTTTCTATCAATAAAAAGCAAAGAATGTATAACTCAGAAACTCAGAACGGTGTACAAGGATTTTCCATTATCTAGTGAAGAGGAACAACAAAAGGAATGTCATTATCACGCTCATAAAACAAACAGGAGAACAAACAACAAGTCTACAGGAGGTGGCTAGCGAATTTGTGGAGTATTTTCATGGTTTGTTTGGTAAATTGGCTCAATGAAAAGAAATGGATAGCTTGTTGCTTCCGAGCTAGCTGTTAAACAATATCCAAGTAGCGAATCTTACCAAGCCAATCATGGTAGATAAAATCAGGAATGCTCTATTTGATATAGGTGTGCACAAGGCCCCGGGACTGGATTGGTATGGTGCAAAATTCTTTACTGCGTGGGAAATGGTCGGGCCAGATTTCATTGTTGTGGTTTCAGGAATTCTTTTGATCTGGTAAACTTCTCAAGCAATAGAACCATACTTTGATTGCTTTAGTTCTAAAGGTCCATCATGCCTCGAGGGTTGCGGATTATAGACCAATATCTTACTACAATGTTTTATACGAGGTTATTGCCAAAATCTTGGCTAACCAGTTAGCTACAATTATGGGCAACTTACTGGATCCAACATAAGCAGCTTTTGTGTTGGGGCACAACATCAATCTAGCACATGAATTGCTCCGGAAGTGTGCTCGCAAAAGGATATCCCCTAGATGCATGATTAAAGTTGACTTGCAGAAGACCTTTGACACGGTGGATTGAGACTTTCTCATGTCGACACTTGTTGGTTTTGGTTATTCCCCAACAATTCTGAGACTGGATTTGTAAATGTGTTACCACAGTTTCATATTCTATAAGTCTAAAGGTAGCATTCACAGTTTCTTCAATGGATGGCGGGGACTGAGGCAAGGAGACCTACTATCACCCTTATTATTTGGCCTTTGTCTTGAAATACTATCAAGGAGATTGAAGGTAATTTCATCGCTGCCTTTTTTTCATTTTCACCCCATGTGTGGAGAAGTTCGGATCACTAAGGGACACACACCCTTCTTTCTAAATCTGTCATGCATGTATCTCTTGTATTTAATGGGCTCTAGATTTCCTTTTGTTGCATGGGCTTGCCCACAGTCTATAACAGCAAATTTATGAATATTTGGTTTGCACTTTCTTGAAATTCACTTCTAAGTTCAAGTTACCATCATGTATGATCCAGGAGGAATTAATAAGTTTGTATGAACTGCTAATGGAGAATACAATTAAATGAATTTGATTTATCCAACACAGCTGTCACCGACATCCCACTTCCTCATTCAGAATAAATATATTTATGCACCTTGTCTTAAAAATAAAAGTGGACAATCCAGGGCGAATCTCAGAAATGAGTTGTTTTGGTCCTACATAATGACTATTCTGAACTAAAATCAAACTTCATCATCTTGATAAATTTAGGTTGAGTTGTTTACTACCTTGCATAATGCTTAAGTTCATGGTTGTCAAATGTAATGAGGGTCAGATGTTTCAAAAACTTAGGTATCAGTTTGATTGGCCAAAATAACCTTGATGGCTATCAAGAGGTTATTTTGACAATATGGACATTATGCTCTTACAATAATCAAAACAACACTAAGTATAACTAGTCTCAAAACTAATTCGAGTATTTAAAAATCTAAGGTAATATCAGCAAAGTGGAGAAGACAATGAATATCTAACATAAAGATTGCCCTTACCAGTGATTATAAACTCATTAAAAATTTCATCTTCTAGTGAACACCTCTCGATCATCAAGATCTCAGGGCGTGTACAAGGTGCCTTCTTCCTCATGCGCTTTATGTCATCAGTACTTATTAATTGCTGCCTTATTACACTGAAAAAAAGCAAAGAAAAGAAATCATTAAATGAGCAGCAACATATGCACATTCTCAATTAGACAGGCGTGGATACATGTTTGAACTCTGAACCAATGATAGATGCATCATTCATAACTTTATTCAACACATTCATCCACAGTTGTCCATAGCTATTTTCCTAGTATATTTAAGACCTAGCAATATATATATGAAGCATCTTCCTGACAAGGAGAGGAAAGCTATAGCCCAGGCATCTACTCAGCCTCTTGGTGATTTGGATAAAAGCTAATGCTTAGCTGATCTTGGCATCACCAACTACATGTGCAGCTCACAATTTACCACAAATATTAGAGAACCAATAAAAGAAAAGTCACTGCACATAACTATATTTCATAAAGGTTGCACTTTCTATTCCTTTCTTTATCTCTTGCCATCTGTGTTATATAATATAATGCCAAAATAACCTCAAAGCAAAGCAAGAATAAGTATTAAACTATTTTACTCCAACATACCAAAGATAAGTTTACATATTAGCTTGTACCATTTGGTTGCTATTCTGATCCTTTTGAAAATTTCATGCAGTAGAAACAAAATTTGGGAAAATGATTCAAACTTTCTTGAAATTATTTAAAAACTACCTTTGCATGATCAGAGATTTAGGGGAAGACAGATAACAAAATACAGCAAGATCTGTAAAGAAAGCATACTCAGCATATAAGACTGTAGTATCATCCAATAGCACCTTCCTCTTTGGGCCACTTGTTCTCGGTATGAGTTTAGGGCGTTTTAGAGAAGTTTCTCTAAGGGTAGGTGTAGGTCCTATCCTCAAAAGTGAAGTCCTTTTACCATCTGAAAAAAAACATGAAGTTTCATTAAAATTTCAACATGAATGTGAATAGTAATTTGGATAAAAATCTGATAACATGAAATATCTTGACACAACATAGGAATACTTTGCCTAGAGGCTTTCCTGAAGGATAGAAACTTAATCAGATAGAGAAAAAAAATGCATATATAGTCTAAGCAACATAGAACCATTCGCATACCTAATATAGAAGCTAGCAAATCATCATCATCTGGAACATAGTCAGTGTTCTTTCTAGATTGTGATCTTCCAGAGACTATGCCTGAGCTGTCAATTTGCCAAGCTGATGTGGTTTCCATTATACAACGCTTTTTCCCAGAGAGACTGGTGATCCTATTTACACTTCCATCAGACTCTATCACCCCCTTTTCTTCAGTTACCTGACTTAATTCATTTGTCTGATCACCATCTCCAGTAGGTGCTAAGAGCATCTTTTCAGGTTCAAGGAAATCAGAGCTAACAGAACAATTCAATTTATTCTTTTCTGTGTCTTTCTGGCACGGATCAGCCAGTAACTCGTTTTTGTTGCTATCCTTGGCAGATTCTGTAAATAGGTCATGTGGATTCTGTTGTAACTCCAATTCAGTAACTGTAGAATTAGGTAAGTGAGAATCATTTCCTGGAAGGAAAGAAAAAAAAATCAGATGCCAATTCTTCAGAAAGAACTAGCTTGTTGGAAAGAAATTTATAACCACAAACCTTGCAGCTCAAAGGAAGAGTCATTTTTATGAAGCTTATTTTCTTGCCTGGGTGAGTTTGAACAAATAGCTGGCTCTTCAACTGAAACTCCAGAAACATTTTGTGTTAAAGTTTCATCTGGTTGGATGATTACATTTGCTTCATTGGCCTGCGAAGTAGAGGATAGCAAATGCATATTGGAACACAATGCAGATGAATCTCCATTGAAGCTTGGACTGACTTCTATATAATCTACACTGCAACAACTTGATGGCTGAGTTTCAGCCCCACATGAATTGCTATTTTTGGCACACACCAAACCATATGCATGTGAATTTTCATCAGATGTTTTGGGAGTTGCAAATATTTCAGTATCAATTTGTGATATGTGAAGAGAGGATATAGAAGAAATTGACTCATGCAAAGCACTGCAGGATTCCAAACCTTCAACTTGAGTTGTTTCACTACATATGGCCTCCCCATGGTTTTCCATTTGTTCATCAGCTGTACGAAGTTTCTCTTGACCAAAAGTGCATCCATCCTGCAAATCATTCATACTCTTCTGTCCACATTCGATTTGAGTTTCATCAATTGAAACTCTTTGTTCTCTATGTTTGGGAGGTTCTGAAAAAGAGAAAGGAGCTTGCCCTGTATTTTCTGAATCAAGCTCATAAGTCGCTAATTGTGGATGCCCAGGATGTAAGAGAGAATCAGGTCTAATCAACACTGTACAAGGTGAATCCGAAGGGTCTGGATGGGAACTTATAGCAGGAACTTCATTCATGTTACCTGAAAATATTTCCTCCCTGAAACCATCAGTTGAAGGAGCATCTGCAAAATTAACCACTAGTGATGAAACACCAGTAGTACTTGATGAAATAAAAGATTGACAAGGTTCTCTAGAAACATCTTCAACAGCATCACTAGGAGAAAAGATTTCATTGAGATCAGGAGTCTGAATGTTGTACTCTTTCATATAGATCATACTTTGAGGATTAGAAAATTGAGAAATATCCTTCGAATCTGCAACATCTCTATCTTTGACTATCCCACTTTTGTCATCATCATCAATATCCATTGGAGTTAGAGGAAAAGAAAATAAAGATTGATCATGATGCACAGCACTGGAGAAAGACAGTCAAGAAAATTTAAAAACAAAAATCAGAAAAGGAGGATGGAAAAAACATATACATTGCTAAAAAATTTCAAACTAGTATCTTCCCTATAGATCAACAGCAAAGTAAAAGTGTCTTATCAGCTTCAGTATAGATAAAGTAAACCATTAAATCATAAACACTGAAACAATCTTGACGACGTCTAACAAAAGTGACTTCATGAAAATTTAAGTAAATAGCATATGCCAACCCAATTGTATATCTAAAGTGAACCATCTATTCGAGCAGATAACCTCAATGAGTTTTGAACAGCTTCATCGTCCATTGTTGGCAGACGAACCAACTAAGGTAGCATGAACAAGGAAATGATAGAACTAGTTTATAATGGTGATCAAATCTAGAATTCGATAACACCATAATGGAATAAAAATGCCAAAAAAATATCTGCAAAGTAATGATTGGAAACAAAAAGAACAAAATGAACTTAAAAACCATAAGTTACTAAAGTCTTCAGCAAGGGAATGTACCATTCATCAGACACCAGAGTACTTGCATCATGCTGAGAAGGGTGATTATCCTCCACCAAGAACAGGTCCTGTGTGGAAAAAAATGTTAATAATACAAATATTTGGCATTTCTGACCTATGCAAATCAGCTCATAACCAGTCATGGTGGAGCAGAACAAAATTTGTTTGGTTAACAATATGAAACAATAATTGTTTAAACCATGGTTGTTAAAAGGATCAGATGAATAAAAACATGTACGTATCAGTTTATTGATTGGGACCAACAAGATGGAATCATTGGGAAAAATAGAAAGTGACAAATTAAATAATTGGATATAAAAGATGACAAATGATGTTCAATCCTAAAAAAAAACATGTCATGAAATAACATAATAACACAATATAAAGAATAAACAGTAAATTTAATTAATTGGAATAGTCATATTATTAGTGATTTCGTATTACTGTTATTATTAGGTTAACAAAATCATATTATTATAATTATTTAATAAATAATATTCCAAAATAGAGAAATATTATTATATCATTAAACCAACATATAGCTTTCACATTATTGATGTATAATAAATTGTATTTTACCAATATAGAATCAATAATTAAAAATATATTGATACGCACAATTGCATGTATTAATATGAAGTATTAAGTAATATTTGATGAAGAGAAGCTTTGGTGCAGCGGTAAAGTTATTGTTGGGTGACCTTCCGGTCACAAATTCGAGTCGCGAAATTAGTCACTTGTAGTATTGGGTAAGACTTTGTATAATAGAGCCAATGTGGTCCAATCCTTCTCCGGGACCGCATTAGCGAGAGTCTTCGTACACCGGGTTGCTCTTTATTAAGTAATATTTGATATTATTATATTATTTGCTAAAATAGATTGTTTACTATTCCATATTATTAGGTTGAATTGAGAGGGTTTTTTTAGCAATATTAATCTAGAGAGGTAATAACAATCAATATGGAAAAAAAGAGATGGATGAAGTGCTTTGCCTAAGTAGAAGTAACCAATACTCATCTAGCTATGATGCAGGAACTACAAAGTTTGAGAAACCTATTGTCTGGGTGTGCACTTGACAAGGAAATGGACCAAAATGAGGCCAAGAACTTAAATGGATGAGCCAACATAAGACAAACAAAATGGAGAGCTGAAATGAATGGCTAAATCAATACAAACCAAATTTGCCTTTTGTGTTTCATTTTTTTTTCCCTTTGTTCCCATGTGTCCACCCTTTCAATGTACAAGGTTATCTACACTTTGTTAATCAACTAAACCCAACCTTACAAATTTAGAAACAAGTAAATAAACCAGACATAGGGTTCACTTCTTGAAATTTAATCTAGATTTGAACTAGATAATTCACCAAATTAAGCTAGAAGTTCAACCCCAACAATAAGTTCCATTTGAAGCAATCAATTGAACTCTGTGAAATTGAATTTATAAACCATATAGCACATGCCCCCTTTTGGACAAAACCTAGTTTTACTAGACCTTAACCCATTTCCCTACACCACTAGAAAGAAAAATAGAATATGGTTACATCTCAAACCAGCTATAATACAGAAATTGCAAGTATAATTAAAACAGCACTTAATGGTGGTTTCTAAATTGAATAAAATCTTTTAATGCATAACAATTCAGTGCAATCTAACTATACAAGAACCACAACCAAAATATTCTAAAGAAAATTGTAACCTCTGTATCAAACTAGTCACCAACAATTCTAATTAACGGAATAAATGAAAATTCTTTGTAAGTTTTCTTTTAAAATTTTTGCAGATTAATAGCCATAAAATCTTTCATGTTTAGAGAAACACTTGATTGCCAATATGTTGCTTCTAATAAGAAAAAAATTCTATTTTGCCCCTAGAATTTATCCTTTTTAGCACAATGTCATCATAAATTTAATAACATAGTATCCTTCCACACCCACTATGATGCCATAACAATCATGGTAAGCTTGAATGATTACTTAAATAATTACATAGGGAATCAAAGGGAAAGACTTGAAATAATTTTTTCATCACAGGATAACCACAATATGGTTGTGTTAAACTATACATAAAGACATACAAGACTTGGAATTACCTCCTCAAGCTCTAAACCAATCTGGGAAGCAGTTCCATCACCAAATGTTTCTGTTGAAAATTAACAATTGATTAATCATTGAAACTTTAACAGGGTCAATGACTGCTGACTGTATTATACTGTGTAATCTAGATACAAACCATCCAATCCAAATTGTAACGTGGAATATCCTGTTCCATCCATAGTATCTTGAAGTGTAATCTGTTCTTTTGTACTGACATGGTGATCAACAAAATCACTGCAAAACCCGCAAGTCAATCTTGAAAATTATCATAAAACAAGAGAAGTTGACAAAAACAAGAGAAAAAACAATTTATCAGATACAAATATTTCCTATAGAACTCCAATCATAAGGTGGAGGAGAATGCCACATGGCACATAACTAGATCAAGTTGGATCACATGTAACCCTCATGAACTCCTCAAATAAGATATGAGTTATCTATGCTTTATACCCAAACTTATCCCTATTCTCTGATCCTCCATTCCTGCTACCCTTCTTGCTCACTGCCCTCCTTCCACTACCTACATGCTCAGAGTGTCACCTTGAACATTGACTTCTAGTTGCTCCAATCCTAAATAATTAGAAATACTTTCAAAATGGATTGGTTCTTCAAAAATATTTGATTTTGAGAGAACAGAAGAATATTGCCCATAAAAATTATAACATTCATCGGTACCAGATTATTTTTAAAAGTGATTTCTAGACCTTTTCAACTCAAAACATATACTTCTCACAGAAAACAAAATAAAAAACACCTGACCGCACAAGGCATCCAATGATCATTAAGCCTACACAAGAATAAAACCTTTTCACAACGACAAAACACATTGGTAGAAGGTTTTGAAAGCTAAATAGAAAGTATGTTATTGCCAGGAAAACAGACATGATAAAGCAGGAATTAGGAGGGGAAAGGAGATCAAGAAAAGAAAGGCTGACCATTGCTGATAGGCGTGGCCACTTAAGCCTGGGCCTAGGCGACAGTTATCAACATGATGCCAAGGAGGACCGTTGATGTTGCCATTAGACTAACAGGAACCTGGGCCAACTCCAATTTCTCTCTCCACTTCAACACCAACACACTATCAAAGAAACATAATATGGTAGAAGGCAAGTAGGATGCTTACTGTTTCCCTTTTTCTCTCCTCTTCCTTGAAGTGCTTTTAACTCTACTTGCCAAGTATGCACCAGGTATGCACTTTCTAGATGTAAGGGCCACCCATGATCCAAAATGGTTCCAAATGTCATGTGGCATTTCCCATCACCTTATAATAGGGAATTCAATGGAGGCATGGATTTGCCATAGTATCGAAAGATCAGCTACTTAAATTTTGGAAATATTTGTTAGAGAATGAATTTGTTATCCCATATAAAATCTAAGTACCAAGAGATGTTTTCTCAAGAAAAAATCTATTGCATTTGCACAAAGCCACAAAAAGTGCAGTAATAGGTAATAGATGCACAACACAAGTATATAGGAAGCCAACACTTACCCGTGAATAGCAGAATCTGGTAGTTCAAAATCATCAAGATGAAAAGTCTCTGGCAAAGTAATGGAATGATAAGGTGCAATAGATTCTTCCGGAGGAAGATCCACTGCAGTTGATCTGAATGCCTGCTTTACCTTGAGCAAAGCCTCACTGCAGTCATGGAATAGATAGTTCACCTTCCGAGAATATATTCTCACAACACCTAGAAGCAAATGGCTTGATAGACGAAGTGCAATTGGAACTTCAGGGGAGAGAATAGAATCTGCACAAAAGTTTTAGAGAAACAGATAAAGCCAAAGCAGCCTAACAAATAAAGATTAAAGATGTTAGGCAGCTTAAATCCAGTAAGAACTTGCATTGTAAGTATTAGGTTAAAAAAAAATGAATTATTACTTTCTCTAGCTCATGAAGCATTATTCAGTAGCATGTCTGGAATCATGTTAAAAATGAATATTAGGATACTTACTTTGAGCATTAATACCCAGATGCTCTGATAAGCATTTTACACACCAATCAGCACTATGCAGTGCAAAATTGTGAGAAAAAAACACCTTTTCTTTCTAAACATATAATTGTCTGCATGAAATACTTTCAGTTGTTCCAAAACTTTTTGTGCTCATGGAATCAGGAAGGTTTAATCCTAGCCTTGTTAGGTATTCCCTTTAATTCTCAATCAACATTCTGCTAAAAAGTCCACTCATATTCATTGACCAACTCAAACTAGTTCTCTAATGTTGTTGTAAAACTTCATGGAACATCCAGAACAAAAGAAGCAAAGATATCAAATAAAATTTATAGCTAGTCCAAGCAATCATGCTTACAAGACAATGCAAATTTTGACCATATAATACGGAGACATACTCCAGCAGCCCATAATCTCATTATTCACTCACTGAATTAGAAGGAAATGAGAAGGGTTTTATTTAAAAGTATAACAAAAATAGATAAGATAATGCCAATTGTTGCTCTTAGGCTAAATAATAAAGTTCCAAAAACTAACTGAAAGTTTATTTGCCTGTATATGCCACATTCATAAAATTTTTAACAAATTGGACCAATATCAACTTACTATAACTTATTGTGACTCGCTCATGGAATGCATCTGATAAGGTTTTCCTTTAACAATTAAAAGTACAACTCAAAACCAAAACACTTACGGAAACCGAATATGCTCACGAGGCAGTCATTAGTCTCGTGGTTACTGTCAGAAGAGAATAACACTTAAATTGTGATTATCAGCCAATGAAATATTCAAGGACTGCATGAGGAGTATGTGACTATTATGAACGTGTGCATAGGATCGGGCCCATAGGCAGTTTGGCTTCAAATCAGACACAGATGGGTGTGAAACGTCCTTCGATTCTCCTTTGAAAGCCAGTGTGGAAGTGGCCAGTAAGGAAAACCAGCATCGACAATTTCAGAGATGGATGGCTTTGATAGAAAAGAGGCAGCAATGAGTATGTAACAAAAAAGGTGGGAAGCAACTGCAGGAGAAGAGAGGAAGAAGAAAGAGAAATAAAAAAGGAGAACTTTGTTAATTTATATTCTTTATACAATTACAGACCTGCATCCCTTCTCCTACTGAGAGTTATTTACAACTATTTCAAAATTTTGATAACTATTTTTACAGAACAATTCTTGTTGCTTCTTCAATTTATTTTGTTCTGTATTGATAGATTCTCCTTTTCTTAGGGTGAGATTTATTTGTTGTCATTCATTCAAATTTTTTCCCAGTCCTCTCAATTTGCATATGACTTGGTCTATATCATTGCCCACCCATTTGAAATGGTGTTTGTCCTAAAGCAATCAAACCTTTTTTTGTATAAATCATTAGCTTTGTTTTGTGAGTCTTCTGTTGGCACGGCTCTCTTGGCTCATGGAGTAGGTGATCATTGGTTTGGTGCTATAGTTTGTGCATATCTTCGAAGGATTGTAGTTTTGATCATTGTTGAGTCGATTTCAATTTTACTTGTTGTCTATATGTTGTAAATTATATGCTCATTGCATAGAAGTTCATGAGGACTCGACTCAGTGTGCTTATGACAACACGTTGTTAGATGAAGAATAAAGAAATCAACAATTATATATTCCTTGCCTAGTAGTAGGTGGACCCTTAGCAAACCCTATCCCTTAAGAGTCGTTCTCCATTAGTGATGACCACTGAACATTGAGGTTCTCATCTAGTTCTAACTTTGATATGGCGATTAGTTGTTTGAAAATAAAGCTATATGCAGCATTTCCTAAGTCGATGAGAATTGAGACAGAGTGTGAACAAATGGTAGTTGACACTCACATTAGTTGAGAATGAGGAACCCCTTCAATGGTCATTAGTGAGTACTCAAGAGGTTTCTCTAGGGCTTCTTCTTCATCTACCCCGACTAGCACAAACCAACACTTGCACTTATGGACGGATGAGAATGCTTTATCACAGTCTGAAGAAGAGATCAACTCACATTTACGGCCTTCTTATCATTAGTCAATCATCGAATGGTTTGCGGTTTGTGTGTTGTTGAGTCTTTACGTCCCCATGAATTTTTTCATAAAGGCAAGAAACACATGCTACACTATAAAATCTAGAGATGGATCCAGGGAAGGGCTATCGTGGGCTATAGCCCAGCCTATTTTTTTTTTTTTTAATAATCTAGAGAACAACATATACTCTTTGTCAATTTCTTCAAAAAAGTTATTACATTTGTCTCTACTACCAAAAATATCCTTCAAGAACTTAGACAATGAGAGTGGCAAGAATTTCTTCATGAAGTGAAACTTTTTTTGTTCAGGAAATGAAATTAATATGTCTGACCTTGATTGTCTATATAAGATCAATTGTTCCTCTACAGTTGAGCGTCATTACCACTTTGATATTTTTAATGCAGTAATAGATTTCATCTTGATGGAGTTAAATACTCGGTTCAACGAGTCGTCAGTGGAACTTCTTTCTCTCAGTACAACTTCAGATCCTAAAAATTCATTTGACTCAATTAACAATGATGATATTTGTCTATAGTAGGCTCTAATACCAATTTGTTATTGACGCTTGGGTCCATAGGTGGTTTTAGCTTTGGATCGAGCTTGAAAGGTCCAATAATCTTTGATTCCCTTCCAAGGGCCTAGTGTAGGAGTGTTTGCAATTGGCAGATGATGCTTGTTGCTTCTTCAATTTATTCTGATCCTTATTGACAATTTCCCCTTTTTTATGTCAAGATTTATATGTTGTTGTTAGTTCAAGTTTTTTCTTAGTCCTCTCCTCTCCCTTTGGATATGACCCAAGGTTTATATCAGCAACCAAGATAATTATCCTGAAGCTAGTACTCCCAGCTGAATTGTTTGTTAAAAAAAAATATGATATGGAAGAAATTCACAGCAAGGCAAGGTATTCCATCGCATCATTATTTTTTTAGTATGTCTGACTGTTTTTATATCACTTTAGTTATTCAAAAAACTTTACTAGTTTTATATCATTATACATCATTTGAAATAAATGAAAAGCAGCACAATCTGATTAGCACGTGATAACACAAATTACTACCTTAACTACGTGTACTTCATTTTTTTTGTTTGGTGATGAAATGCACAACCAGGATGTAAAAACTTCAAGTTGGATGCCCACTATCACAACTTGTCAACACATTAGCAGAAGTCACTTTATATACGTGTTATTTGTTAAGCAATGAAAAGTACTGAAAGGTCACCACCACGCTAATGATAGCTTAGCATGAGAGTAGAAAAAGATAAAATGGGGGGAAAACTATGTGATGAATTGAGAGATACCAACCTACAGAGTCGCCAATATTAGTATCTGCAACTTGATTCTTCCTTAGCTTTCGCTCCAAATGGGCGGCAATCCATATAGTACCAAGAGGACCCTTCTTGGCCAAGATAAACTGAGAATAGAACATTTTTCACTCTTCCTCAGCTTCCAAGAAGCCGCTTGTAAGCCATGAAACACAATGAGATGCCTTTCACCCAACCACCGACGGAATTGAGAAATACTGCCCAAACCCTAACCAGCAAATTCCTAACTGAAACAGCCCTCAAAATCCCAACTTTTGAAGCTTGAGCTAGCCAAACCACCACGAAGCTCACTAACCCTTACTCAATCACTATAACTCCCAGCTCCCCTCCAGCAATCTGTACTAACCCGCAAATCGGGGATTCTGAGCTGCACAGCGCCGATCTCGATCCAGCCGAAGCCTCCGAAAGGTGTAATTTTGAAATAGGTGGGAGATTGGAGGAGTGATCCGCAACCGCCCGAGAGATGGAAATCGAACAATTGCGCGACAGTGCTTCGAGTTCGGAGAGGTGTCGTCTGCTGCCCTTCTCCAAAAACACACACGGGGAAGCTTCGGAGCCTCGTACCTCAAGTCGTGATAACATGTCGGAACGCAGTCTAGCTCCTCAACTAATGGCCTAAGGACACGTGGGCAACGCGTTTTAATCCTTGTTTTGTTTACGTCAGACCTTTTCCAATGGAGGAGGGAGCGCGAGACAAACTGTAGAATGCTTTGTCTTCGGCCATTTAGCTGGACCAAAAGTGACAGTAGAGGGGATGGGGAAGGAGCTGGGATCGAACAGTTAATTATACTTTAAACTTATTACAACCTTTTTTTCTAAGTAGAGCTCAAGGTCTGCTTGGATGCTCTATAAGGATTTAGACTATCTACTTATATAGAAGGATGACAGAGATGTTGGGTGCTCATTGGGCCTCATCATCACATGCTCTGTGTCCTTCCTGATAAAAAGGAATCTTCTTTACAGCAGCAATAAGATTCGCTTTTTTAAAGGAGTACTACTTTACAACACATTGTGATCTCCTATGTTGGCGATAAGATTCGCTTTAGTAAAGGAGTCTACATTATTTGAAAGCTTCAGACAAGTGGCAGGTTGCTTTGTCTTCTCATGGGTCTGCTACTTCCGCACGAGATTCCTTACAGCTTAAAGGAGTCCATCCGACGAAAAGCATCATGTAGGAAGTTGGCAACTGTTATTAATTGTTCATCAATTTGTTTAGTTACCGGATACCAATCTCCCCACCAATTATCTTTAGTGCTCCTTCGTTGGCACTCTTGCTCTTTTAGCGAGTGTAGCAGCCGAAGTTGTTGGAGGGCATTAGCGGCATGTACCGTAGCTTGCTGTTGTAGTTGATGGAGTTGTCGTCCTTCCTCATAGTCGTCAAGGGAAATTGAATATTGTTGGTGGAGCTCTTGGAGCTGTTGCTGGTATTGTCTAGCAAATTGGAGAGGGTCTGGAGAGCCTGGGTCATCTGGGCTTGGACTTTCATGTTGGTTCTCCTCTCTAGTTCTTGAAGTGCTGGAGCTACTAATTCCAGCTGTATAAGGATTTTGTCCAGTCATTTTGTAATTAAAAGACAAGGGATTAGTTTAAATAAGGCGTCAACCAATTGATTGTCTTTGCCTTCAATGTGTTCGAAGGTTATTTAAATGTCGGTGTCTGTAATATAATCTGTAAAGGCAAGCCACCTAACATGTGATGGTTTGTTAGTAGATGATTTTCCAAAGAAGCTAATGATATCTTGATAATCTGTTCTGATTATAAGTTCCTTTTTGTCAAGGTAGTAGATCTTTAGGGCTTCCAAGTGTTGGTGCAACCTAGGTCAAGGTTGACCTGGTTGACCCGACTCGAGTTGACTTGACTCGAGTTGTATTTTGATGT